>JXCR01086802.1:288905-308856 GCA_002079205.1 Phalaenopsis hybrid cultivar | reverse complement strand
GCTTCGTGGATTGGCTTTTTACCCCGTACCCTAAACGAGACATTGCGTTCTGCAAAAGAGTAGCAGCCTAGCAAACCGCGAACAACATTCGATTCTCGTCTCATTCGATTCATAAGCTCGCGTTGGATTCTCTGTTCTTCTAGACGCTAGTGGAGCATTCTTTTCCAAATGCAGTGAAGGAGGAGAAGCCAGAGGGGAACAACTCTCGACCTTCATGTTCTTGTTCTTCTGCTCCTCCGCGGCCGATGGATGAATTGCAGGATTCTTGGCCACCTCCATTTCTGACGAAGACCTATGACATGGTGAACGATGCAGGTACCGATTGGATGGTTTCGCGGAGTAAGATGAACAATAGTTTTTTTGTTTGGTATCCTCATTCCTTTGTAATGGAATTGCTTCCTAAGCATTTCATGCATAATAATTTCTCCAGCTTCGTCAGCCACCACACCACTTATGTAAGTCGTAATGATTTTGACAACTTGCCCTGCTTTACTGTTCAACTGGATTTTTGTGTTAAGATATGTAAGTTTATTAAAATTGTTTGACATGTAAGTAATTTCTCCAAAATTTTGAAGGTTGTTGTGTTCTCGATGGCTTTATTTCAGAGAAAAAACTAAAAATACAAATATACACTTTAGTCTTTGAGGTGCATCAGTTTTGTTGCTATAGTGATGGCAGGAAGCTCAATTAGATGATCTTTCTGTGTGGTGTGTGTGAGAAAAAAGAAAGGTGAAACAAATGTTACTATGTTGGAGAACAAAGTTCCCTCATAAATGATTATAATCTTTCTGAAAATTCAAGAAATTTATTGTAGCATACCGAGCCTGTTATAGTTGTATAAGAAGTTTTCATAATAAGAATAGCTGATGTTTGTATTAGCAGATCCAGATTATGAAGTTTCTTTTGACGGGATAGTTGAGGAGTTGATGTTTGCAATCTTATACATGTATTTGCAAGGCTGTTACTTAAATGTAGATTAATATTTTTTTTTAATTTACACTCATCTGTACTTTGCCATTTATAATGCTGGTTTGTAAATTTTTGCTATTGAAGTATCAGATGTAAGACTGTCACAGTTCTATTACAAACAACATTACTAAATAGAAGCACAATGGTCATTTGTCCATAAACAGTTGTCTCATAGCTATTTTCACACAGCTGCAACAGACAATCAGACAGCTTTCCAGGAGCAGCTTCCCCACAGCAGCTTCCTAGGGCAACGCAGCTGCAGCAGAAAAGTTGCAGCTGCCCCAAACATACCCTAAATAAGAACAGAATGGTCATTTGTCTAGAAATAGTTGTCTCACAACTGTTTTCACACAGCTACAACAAACAACCAGACAATTTTCTCGCAGTAGTTTTCCCATAACAGTTTCATGGGGTAGCGCAGCTGCAGCTAAAAAATTGTGAAGCTGCAGCTGCCCCAAATAGACCCTTGGAGGTAGTGGCAGTAGTTTTTGAAAGTTAGTGGGTGTAATGGGTAGTTGGGATTAAAATTGGGATTTAAATTTCAAATCAAATGTGGAGAGTAAATTTGGTTCAAAGTCTTTGGAGCAATCAAAATTGAGTGGGAGGTTTGCTGAGGTGGTAAACTATGAGAATAATTAATTATTTAATTTAGTCAAGGGCAATTTTTTAAACAAGCCCAAAAATGGGATTTTTTTTCAAAAATTGCCAAAGTTGTTCAGAAAGATTCGAAATTAGATTTAAGAGGAAGAAACAAGGAATCCAACGGTTCAAAAACTATGAAATAACTGAGTTGTGTAGCAAACCGTATGGTTGTTTGATTTTCAATGGTGGTTGATCAGGCGGTTATGGTGGCTGGGGAGTTTACTTTGATCAAAATTTTAACTTTGGTCAATTTGATAGTGTAAAATGGAACGAGTTAAATGGATTTATTCATTTTGATTAATTCAAACTCTATAAAAGGATATGACTAGTCAAAATGGGCCCTGCCTTATGAAGGAGAAAATGATAGATTTTGACAAAAAAAAATTTTATTGTTCTTAATTGTTCCAAAGATGTATTTAAAAAATATATATATTTGTTATTGTGGATTGGAGTCAAATGGAAGTATTTTTTTAAAAAAATTATGGTTAATTTATTATTTTATTTCTCTTATGTTCACTTCTTGCCATTATACTAGGCTTTCCTCAATGAATGATGCTATCATGAAGACGACCCTTTATCTCTAATGGTTGTACTCAACTAGTAACACTGCCTCCATTCCATGAGTTAGCATGAAGGGCATTTGGCCGGTCGGAATTACCCATTGCATAGACGATAGTTAGTCCACCCAGCTTCCCTTGGCTCCTTCAACCTTTTTCCTTAGCAAACTAAAAATAACCTTGTTAGCTGCCTTGGCATGGTCGTTCGTTTGGGGATGATAGAGAAAAGCAAATTTCAAATTAATCCCCTAAATAGAGCAAAAATCTCTCGAGCCCTCACCTAAAACAACATCCCATTGTCGATGTTGATATGTAGTGGCAATCCATATCTACATAAGAGATCCGACCATATGAAATTTTGTACCTCCTCGATGGTGATTCAGTTGAGCAGTTTAGCTTCGATCCACTTGGAAAATTAGTCAACCGTTACTAAGAAAAAATTTACATTGACCATTAGACACGGGAAAAAGACCTAGCATATCCAATCCATAAGTGACGAACGACCAAGGGCTTGAAATAGGCTGAAGCTTGCGAGCTAGTTGCTGATGTTGAGGTGTGTACTTTTAACGTTGCTCTCACTTCCTGAAGAACTCGTCGACGTCCTATAGAAGTGTGGGACAGAAGCAGCCATATCGCTATACCCCATAAGCTAGCGTTATTCTTCCAGAGTGACTCTCGCATTCTCCAGAGTGTACATACTTGAGAACATCGAACACCTCATATTCCTTCAGGCTCTTCAGAAAAACTGAGTTTACCAATTAATTAAAGGGTGTTCCCTCGATCATTAGGTGCAGTGCAGCTTTGATTCTAAAATGCTTTGGGTATTTAACATCCTCTATCACTCGTCTGGTTTCTAAGTAACGGATGTATGGATCCATCAATTTTTGGTTCCCTCAGTTAAGACCTCCATTACTTTTAGTTCATAGATTATCGGTCAAGTAAGCCCTTATGGTATCCCTACCAAATTGATACATTTGGAAAGGATGTCAGGGATGTGGTTTTCCTCACGAATCACATGCTCTATACAAAAGTTCTTGAACCTTCCCATTTCCCACCGCGTTTTGGCAAGATATTTTGCTGATAGCTTATCTCGAACCTCAAACTCTCTGTTAAATTGCTTCACAAACAGTAGGGATTACGACTTCACCAGCAGGTCCCTTGTGCCTATTTTTTAAGCCTAGCGAATCCCAAAGATCTAAGCTTCGTGCTCAGTCTTATTATTTATAACCCCAATTTCTTCTGAAATTGACTGGTAAACATGCTCCTTGGATGGGCAACTCAACACTAGTCCCAATCTAATAATCACTTGCTTTGACGCCTCATCGACGTGTAGTATCCACATCAAGTTGTTGGTACAACTTTCTTTGTTAGGATTTTTTGCATCAGAGAATTCCTCTAAGAAGTCAGCAATCTCTTGGGCTTTGATAGCCATACCAAGGACATACTTGATGTCATATTCAATGAGTTCCACCGCCTATTTTAACAGTTGACCAGAATGCTTCGATAAAGTTTGCATAGACTTGAAAATCAGTGACAAAGATTTACGTGTGTTTGACTACAAGAGGAATTAATTAATACAAATGTTAGTTTTTCCATAATAGAGTATCGTGCTTCCGTGCATCAGAGAACTTGACTGATGTGATACTCTGGAAATTGCTTCCCCACAACTTCTTTTACCAATACCAAACTCGCCACCACTCATCCGACTTCGAGGTATAATGACAATTTATCCATTTGTTTTGGGCTTTGAAGCAGTGGTGGTGACGTCTACGATTCCTTCAGCATTTTGAATGTCAACTCAGAATCAACTGTCCATTCAAAAGCTAATTTTTCCTTAATGCCTTCAAAAATGCTACAAATTTATTGCTAGACTTCAAGATGAAATGACTGAGTCGAGCCTCCCAACTGAATAATATTTCAACTTCTTTAGTGTTCTAAGGGCAAGACATATTTAGGATTGCTTGGACCTTTTTTAGATTGGCTTTTGGACCTTTGATAGTCAAAATAAAGCTAGATAATTTACCATTGGACTCTCCTAGAGTGCTTTTCAAAGGTTTCAATTTCAAGTTAAACTTTTTAAGGGTTTTGAAAGTTTTTCTTAATTCGTCCATATAATGTTCAACCTATTTACTTCTAAATAATACATCATCGACATACACCTGAACATTTCTTTTTTTCTGATTATAAAAACTTATGTTCATAAGACGCTGATAGGTCGCCTCGACATTTTTTAGTCCAATTGGCATTACATCAAAACAAAAAATTCCTTGCACGGCAATAAAATCAATCTTTTTTTAGTCGGCTGGTAACATCTATATTTGATGGTAGCTTGAGAATGTGTTAAGGAGACTTATTACGGAGTAGCTAACCGTTGATCCTACAAATGTATAGATTCTAGGTAAGGGATAAGTGTTATTTGGACAAGCGGCCTTGAGATTGGTGATGACGATGCAAACTCTCCACTTAACACTAGACTTTTGATCTATCACTACATTAAAGAGTCTGATGGGATACTCCACCTCCCAAATGTTTCCTGCCACCTTCAGCTTTTGGCCAGAAACTGAAGCTTTTGTTGTACAGGTTGAGAGAATGGGATAATTTTGTGTTAGTGGCATATAACATTGATCATAACACCAATCATCTACGTGGTTGTCCATTCAAGAGCATTCTGATGCGTGCAGAGGGTCTGGATCAGTAGATCCTTGTGTCCCACATCAAAATTCTTACTAATTAAAATGACCTTACTAGTGTTGGTGAACTGTTTCTCCTACTCACCCCAAGAGACGAACAAAACAATTATGCCTAAAGCCTTTTTTATGTTGCCTGTAAAGTTAAACAATTGGTCAGCTGGTGTTGCAACCAGTTGGTTTTGAATCCCATCTTTTGGAATGCCTTCTCGTAGAGGACATTCACGGAGCTTCCCATGTCGGCCATAATGTTGCCCACCTTTTAGGTATTTATGAGCATCGTAATGATGATAGCTTCATTATATAGATATTCCTTTTGCAGGAGATTAAGATTTTGTAAAAATAATTTGAGGGTTAGCATGAGAGTAAGAGGCAAAAGAAGCATATCTAACCTGATCAATGTCTCTTCAGAGCAGACTATTGGGATGACTCTCCGTTTCTACTAAAAATAGTTAGGATTACCCAGCTAGGTGGATATTGATTGCTCAGATCGGTTCGTCCCTAAAATTCTCCACTGGAGCCGTCCCATGTTGTCGCATGTATCCGTCGATAACGATGAACTATTTTAATTTTCCTTAATGAGTTCTTCCATCAAATTCCTTAGGTGGCAACATTCCTTCGTGTCATGCCCATAGTCTCGGTGATAAGCATAGTACTTTTTTGGATTGCAAAGGGCCAGTGTTGTTTTCAATAGTGGGGCCTTTTTGAAGTTGTCCTTGTTTTGGACTCATTCAGGTGTGTCGAATCCAACATTTCTTGTTATATGTGCAGTCGCTCATAAAAGTAGATTGACTGTTGATTAGAGTGATGCATTGGAACCTTACCTCTACATTTATCATTCAGCCATCACAGGAGTGGGGGTTGCCATTCTATCCACCATCAGGGGCCTGACCACCCCTTTTCCTCTTCAAGTCATCCTAGTCCTTCTGCTTCAGTGCTCGATAATTGGATGACTCCATTTTGGCTCTTGAGAAGTCTATGAGGTCATCCCAAGTAGTAATATGTTTGTTGGCTCGTTTCAGAACCTCAGCAAATGATCTTAGTTTGAGCAAGTTAAACTCATACCTGAATCATTTGTTGTGGATTCCCTCCTTCAGGGTGGTCTAGATGATGAGAGGCTCCAAGTATTTTACCTTCAGTATTTCCTTTTGTAATCGACTTATGTAGGCATGTAGGCTTTCATTCTTTCCTTACTTGATCTGAAGTAGGGCCATGACAAGTTTCCTTGGCTTTTGTACATTTTCAAAGTTGTCAAGAAGAGTCTTCTAAAATCATTGAAGGACGAAATGACTCCATCCAGGAGGCCATTGAACCACCGAAAAGCAACCTGCTTTAACTTTGTAAGGAAAAACTGGCAATTCATCACGTCATTAAATTAGAAGGCTCTGAAAGATCTTCCAAAGTATCCACATGGTTAGCTTGTAAGGATCCAAGTGTGGAATCCTTAGTTTTGTTAGGGGTATAGATTCCATGATCAGGTGGAAGAATGCACTGTCTGCAGTCGGTTGGGCATGCAAGATTACTTGATTTGTATGGTGTTTGACTATCAGTGTAGCGTCAGAGTGTCTATGAGCTGTTAGTCCCCTAGCGCTTCGATCAGTCTTTCAACAGCCTCATCATTGGGCGCAAACTTCTCACATGGAACTCTTAGGGAGCAAGTTTCTTGAGACTCTCCTTTGAAGAGCAACGGTTGATCAGTCCTCTAGATCATCACTTCCTGGAGAGCTTCGAACTGGTCCATCATCTGGGCCTCAAGCTCTTGAGCCTTTTCTTGGATGCCTCATTGCACTGTTTCTCTATTGAATTCCATGAAAACTGCATTTCTTAGTGAAATTTCACCATTCGTAATTTGCTCTGCTTCCTGTTTGGGGCATGTACACGCTCACCACACCACCTTTCAAAATATTTAATCCTAACTTGCCTGACAAATAAAACAAGCCTCAAGAAGGAGAGTAAGAGAGTGAGTAGAACCAACAAATACTTCTGAGGAGTCGTGGGGAAGAATCCCCTTATTCATTTTTAGTCCTCTCATTTATAGGGGGCCATTTTGTACAATTACAAAAGCGGTGAAAGGTTATGGAATCCGCCCTTAATGTAGTTAATGCACTAATTTGATATATGATTTATGTTGCCATTTAAGATTAATGCAATAGTCATTTGTGGATCGACACATTTTAGTTCGGTTGACCAGAGTGACCAGTTGCGTGGTGAACGCTCCTGCTGAGGCAAAGCTGTCAATCACTAGTTGTGATTGGGTTCCCCTAAAAAAAGTTTGGGTAGCTGAGGCCGTAAGCGATCCGTCGATTGAATCCATCCACAGCGTGAGTCTGTCGAGCTGATTGAGCGATTGGTCTTCGAACGGCTGGTTTATTCCATGCTCCATCAGCTTGTCGCTTCGATCGCCCAGACATCATCCTTAGCAGTTTGATTTCTTTGAGATTCATGCTAGCATGTTTGACGTATATAATGATATTAGTGAATTGATGCAAATTTTAATTTAAGAAATTTCCCTTATCATACTTGCTTCTTATTTTTGACATAACCAGAATAATAATAATAATAATAATAATAATAATAATAATAATAATAAACGAGCGAATCATTGATTATTAAGCAGATGTTGTTATTCAAATCCAACATGGAGAACACATCTGTCCCTTATCAACTCGAAGCAAGTTGTCTTTCGCACTACTAAACACATCCATAATATGAAGTCCTAAAGAACAATCTTTAAAGTTTCTCATCAAACAAACGGATGTACCAAGTAAAGAAAACAAAAGACAACTCAACATAAGTAACATACAAACGACANCCAAAAATGAGAATTTTTCTCAAAAATTGCCAAAGCTGGTCAGAAAGATTCGAAATTAGATTTATGAGGAAGAAACAAGGAATCCAACGGTTCAAAAAGTATGAAATAACTGAGTTGTGTAGCAAACGGTATGGTTGTTTGATTTTCAATGGTGGTTGACCAGGTGGTTATGGTGGTTGGGGAGTTTACTTTGATCAAAATTTTAACTTTGGTCAATTTGATAGAGTAAAATGGAATGCATTCAATGGTTTAATTCATTTTGATTAATTCAAACTCTATAAAAGGATATGACTGGTCAAAATAGGCCTTGCCTTATGAAGGAAAAAATGATTGATTTTGACCAAAAATTTTTATTGTTCTTAATTGTTCAAAAGATGTATTTAAAAAACAAATATATATTTGTTATCGTGGATTGGAGTCAAATGGAAGTATTTTAAAAAAAAATTATGGTTAATTTATTATTTTATTTCTCTGATGTTCACTTCTTGCCATTATGCTAGGCTTTCCTCAGTGAATGATGCACGACCCTTTATCTCTAATGATTGTACTCAACTAGTAACATTGCCTCCATTCCATGAGTTAGCATGAAGGGCATTTGGCGGGTCGGAATTACCCAGTGCACAGACGATAGTTAGTCCACCCAGCTTTCCTTGGCTCCTTCAACCTTTTTCCTTAGCAAACTAAAAATAACGTTGTTAGCTGCCTTGGCATGGTCGTTCTTTTGGGGATGATAGAGAAAAGCAAATTTCAAATTAATCCCCTAAATAGAGCAAAAATCTCTCAAGCCCTCATCTAAAAACAACATTCGATTGTCGATGTTGATATGTAGTGGCAATCCATATCTACATAAGAGATCCGACCATAGGAAGTTTTGTACCACCTCGATGGTGATTCAGTTGAGCAGTTTAGCTTCGATCCACTTGGAAAATTAGTCAACCGTTACTAAGAAAAAACTTACATAGACCATTAGACACGGGAAAAGGACCTAGGATATCCAATCCATAAGTGACGAACGACCAAGGGCTTGAAATAGGCTGAAGCTTGCGAGCTAGTTGATGATGTTGAGGTGTGTACTTTTAACATTGCTCTCACTTTCTGGAGAGCTCCTCGACGTCCTATAGAAGTGTGGGCCAAAAGCAGCCATATCGCTGTACCCGATAAGCTAGAGTTATTCTTCCAGAGTGACTCTCGCATTCTCCAGAGTGTACATACTTGAGAACATCGAACACCTCATCTTCCTTTAGGCTCCTCAGAAACACTGAGTTTACCAATTAATTAAAGAGTTTTCCCTCAATCATTAGGTGCAGTGCATCTTTGATTCTATAATGCCTTGGGTATTTAACATCCTCTACCACTCTTCTGGTTTCTAAGTAACGGATGTATGGATCCAATAATTTTTGGTTCCCTCTGTTAAGACCTCCATTGCTTTTGGTTCATATATTATCGGTCGAGTAAGCCTTTATGGTATCCCTACCAAACTGATACATTTGGAAAGGATGTCAGGGATGTGGTTTTCCTCACAAATCACATGCTCTATACAAAAGTTCTTGAACCTCCCTATTTCCCACCGCGTTTTGGAAAGATATTTTACTAATAGCTTATCTCGAACCTCAAACTTTCTGTTAAATTGCTTCACAAACGGCAGGGATTCCGACTTCACTAGCAGGTCCCTTGTGCCTATTTTATAAGCTTGGAGAATCTCAAAGATCTAAGCTTCGTTCTTAGTCTTATTATTTATAACCCCAATTTCTTCTGAAATTGACTGGTAAACATGCTCCTTGGATGGGCAGCTCAACACCAGTCCCAGTCTAATAATCACTTGCTTTGACGCCTCATCGACGTGTAGTATCTACATCAAGTTGTTGGTACAGCTTTCTTTGTTAGGATTTTTTGCATCAGAGAATTCCTTTAAGAATTCATCAATCTCTTGGGCTTTGATAGCCATCCCAGGGACATACTTGATGTCATATTCAATGAGTTCCACCGCCTATTTTAACAGTTGACCAGAATGCTTCGACAATGTTTGCATAGACTTCAAAATCAATGACAAAGATTTAGGTGTGTTTGCCTACAAGAGGAATTAATTAATACAAATGTTACTTTTTTCATAATAGAGTACCGTGTTTCCGTGCCTCAGAGAACCTGACTGTTGTGATACTCTCGAAATTGCTTCCCCACAACTTCTTTTACCAATACCAAGCTGGCCACCTCTCATCCGACTACGAGGTATAATGACAATTTATCTATTTGTTCTGGGCTTTGAAGCGGTGGTGGTGACGTCTGCGATTCCTTCAGAATTTTGAATGTCAACTCAGAATCAATTGTCCATTCAAAAGCTAATTTTTCCTTAATGCCTTCAAAGATGCTACACATTTATTGCTAGACTTCAAGATGAAACGACTGAGTCCAGCCTCCCAGGTAAATAATATTTCAACTTCTTTAGTGTTCTGAGGACAAGACATATTTAGGATTGCTTGGACCTTTTTTAGATTGGCTTTTGGACCATTGATAGTCAACATAAAGCTAGATAATTTACCATTTGACTCTCCTAGAGTGCTTTTCAAATGTTTCAATTTCAAGTTAAACTTTTTAAGGGTTTTGAAAGTTTTTTTTAATTCGTCCATATAATGTTCAACCGATTTACTTCTAAATAATACATCATCGATATACACCTGAACATTTCTTCCTTTCTAATTATAAAAACTTATGTTCATAAGACGCTGATAGGTCGCCTCAACATTTTTTAGTCCAATTGGGATTACATCAAAACAAAAATTCCTTGCACAGCAATAAAATCAATCATTTTTTAGTCGCCTGGTAACATCTATATTTGATGGTAGCCTGAGAATGTGTTAAGGAGACTTATTACGGAGTAGCCAACCGTTGCTCCTACAAATGTATCGATTCTAGGTAAGGGATAAGTCTTATTTGGACAAGCGGCCTTGAGATTGGTGATGACGATGCAAACTCTCCACTTAACACTAGGCTTTTGATCCATCACTACATTAAAGAGTCTGATGGGATACTCCACCTCCCAAATGTTTCCTGCCACCTTCAGCTTTTGGCCTGATACTGAAGCTTTTGCTGTACAGGTTGAGAGAATGGGATAATTTTGTGTTAGTGGCATGTAACATTGATTAGAACTCCAATCATCTACGTGGTTGTCCATTCAAGAGCATCCTGATGCGTGCAGAGGGTCTGGATAAGTAGATCCTTATGTCCTACATCAAAATTCTTACTAATTAAAATGACCTTACTAGTCTCTTCCTCTCAGGTCATGACCCCTCGAAGAGATACCCTTCTCTTTGGATTTGATATTCAACACTAGTGACCACTAGAAGGTAACAGTTTTTTTACTGCTTCAGGTTTCCTTGAACATTGATTTTTTATCAATCTCTGAGAAATTTTACAACCACTGGTAAGTTGAAGTCGTTGCTTGGTAACTATTAGACAATGGTTAGCCAAATATTGTGCTGTAAGTTTGTGGGGATTCATCCAATAGAAGGAATTTTGTGTTGGTGAACTGTTTCTCCTACTCACCCCAAGAGATGAACAAAACAATTATGCCTAAAGCCTCTTTTTTGTTGCCTGTAAAGTTAAACAGTTGGTCAGCTGGTGTTGCAACCAGTTGGTTTTGAATCCCATCTTTTGGAATGCCTTCTTGTAGAGGACATTCACGGAGCTTCCTGTGTCGGCCATAATGTTGCCGACCTTTTAGATATTTATGAGCATCGTAACGATGATAGCTTCATTATATAGGTTTTCCTTTTGCAGGAGATTAGGATTTTGTAAAAATAATTTGAGGGTTAGCATGAGAGTAAGAGGCGAAAGAAGCGTATCTAACCTGATCAATGTCTCTTCAGAGCAGACTGTTGGGATGACTCTCTGTTTCTACTAAAAATAGTTAGGATGACCCAGCTAGGTGGATATTGATTGCTCAGATCGGTTCGTCCCTGAAATTCTCCACTGGAGCCTTCCCATGTTGTCGCATGTATCCGCCGATAACGATGAACTATTTTATTTTTCTTAATGAGTTCTTCCATCAAATTCTTTAGGTGGCAACATTTCTTCGTGTCGTGCCCATAGTCTCAGTGATGAGCCTTCCCATGTTGTCGCATGTATCCGCCGATAACGATGAACTATTTTAATTTTCCTTAATTAGTTCTTCCATCAAATTCTTTAGGTGGCAACATTCCTTCGTGTCGTGCCCATAGTCTTGGTGATAAGCATAGTACTTTTTTGGATTGCAAAGGTCCAGTGTTGTTTTCAATAGTGGGGCCTTTTTGAAGTTGTCCTTGTTTTGGACTCATTCAGGTGTGTCGAATCCAACATTTCTTGGTATATGTGCGGTTGCTCATAAAATTTGGCTGACTGCTGATTAGAGTGATGCATTAGAACCTTACCTCTACAGTATTCCTTCAGCCATCACAAGAGTGGGGGTTGCCATTCTATCCACAATCAGGGGCCTGACCACCCCTTTTCCTCTTCAAGCCATCCCAGTCCTTCTGCTTCAGTGCCCGATGATTGGATGACTCCATTTTGGTTCTTGAGAAGTCTATGAGGTCATCCTAAGTGGTAATATGTTTGTTGGCTCGTTTCAGAACCTCAGCAAATGATCTTAGTTTGAGCAAGTTAAACTCATACCTGAATCGTTTGTTGTGGATTCCCTCCTTCAGGGTGGTCTAGATGATTAGAGGCTCAAAGTATTTTACCTCCAGTATTTCCTTCTGTAATCGACTTATGTAGGCATGTAGGCTTTCGTTCTTTCCTTACTTGATCTAAAGTAGGGCCATGACAAGTTTCATTGGCTTTTGTACATTTTCAAAGTTGTCAAGAAGAGTCTTCTAAAATCATTGAAGGACGAAATGACTCCATCCAGGAAGCCATTGAACTACCGAAAAGCAACCTCCTTTAACTTTGTTACGAAAAACTGGCAATTCATCACGTCATTAAATTATAAGGCTCTGAACGATCTTCTAAAGTATCCACATGGTTAGCTTGTAGGGATCCATGTGTGGAATCCTTAGTTTTGTTAGGGGTATAGATTCCATGATTAGGTGGAAGAATGCACTGCCTCAGTCGGTTGGGCACGCGAGATTAGTTGATTTGTATGGTGTTTGACTATCGGTGTAGCTTTGAAGTGTCTATGAGCTGGTAGTTCCCTAGCCCTTCAATCAGCCTTTCGACAGCCTCATCATTGGGCGCAAACTTCTCACATGGAACTCTTAGGGAGTAAGTTTCTCGAGACTCTCCTTTGAAGAGCAGCGGTTGATCAGCTTGTTGCTTTGATCGCCCAGACGTCATTCTTAGCAGTTTGATTGCTTTGAGATTCATGCTAGCAGTTTTGACGTATATAATGATATTAGTAAATTGATGTAAATCTTAATTTAAGAAATTTCCCTTATCATGCTTGCTTCTTATTTTTGACATAACCAAAATAATAATATTAATAATAATAATAATAATAAACGAGCGAATCATTAATTATTAAGCAGACGTTGTTATTCAAATCCAACATGGAGAACACATCTCTCCCTTATCAACTCGAAGCAAGTTGTCTTTCGCACTACTAAACACATCCATAATATAAAGTCCTAAAGAACAATCTTCAAAGTTTCTCATCGAACAAATGCATGTAACAAGTAAAAAAAACAAAAGACAACTCAACATAAGNTATATATATATATATATATATATATATATATATATAACATTTGAAATTGATATTTTAATTTTCAAAAATAAGTTTTTAATTATGAAAAATGAGACTAACAAGATCTCATCCTTTTAATATATCAAATAAACAACCACAACACCATGAGCAATGTACCTACCACGAAGAATAAACACATTACTAAATAGTGGGACTTGATTAAATAAACTAATGAATTCATGAAATTCGTTTGGTCTGCGAGATATTTTTATATTGATCGACAAGTTCCCCTATCTAATATAAAGATTAAATAGGGTTTATATTAATTTTGTTATTAAAGCTCTCTGAGACAAACCTTAATAATTAATTACATTTCAAATGATCAAAGTCACTTAAGAAAACTATCGATTCAGATCAGAGGTACTTGTCTTGAAGAATTTCAAAGCTTAAGAGTTTCAAGGTCGACGTGGAAAATCAAAGAAAAACTGATCAAAATAGGAATAGTTTATTTTAGGAATCCAAAGAAAGAAATGTAAGGGATGTCACGGATCCTGAGGAGCACTTCAATGATTTCGTAAACTATCATATTGTGTTACTTTGTATTTTTGAAAAGATATTTAGGGCTTACAAATGCATGACATGATCATATAATTAGCTTGGAAAGCAGGAGGATTTATGTCGTAACGAATGACAACCTCAAATCCTAAGGCGAGTTAGAGCTTAGAATGGACAACATGGCTGTGCAAAGGCCTAAAGATAAACTAAGGATTTACGTCATGTTAAACGAGCTACCTTGAAGTCCTATGACTAGTTATTTAATTCTAAGTAAAGTTTAGTTGGTGTAGATCTGTTTAGCTGTTGTTGATTTTTGTCCTCCATCCGCTTCAGCTTGCTTCGAGGTCCTTGTTGATAGCTGCTTCTTGTTTAGTATTTTATGTCTTATGTTTTTCTTTCAATTATTATTAAGCAAATTAATTAAAAGGATATGTGTTTGGGTTTTGCAGTGATCCACCCTAGGTAAACCAACTACAATTTTCTATTATAAAGGACTTGCAATTAGATAAATAAATGCAAAAGTAAAAGAGCAGTGAAGGGAATGCTTTAGTAGAAATTGCTGTAAATATATGAATGGGTGTGCCTGAGCCTCTGCTACCGTAATATGGTTAGTATCATAAAGCATTGTATAGTTTCATGAATTTTAAGCAACTTGTGAGAAGAAGAAAGAGAGAAAAGCACAAAAACCCAATATGACGAGAAGCAATCGTAGGAAAGTATGAGTAAGAAAAATAAAACACGTAGCCACATATGAAAAATCAGGCTAAATGTAAGATATTGATAAAGGTGGGGACTCAGAGCTGGGTTGTGTGCTTCCAACCTTGGACCGAATATACTGGCCAAACAATCTCAGGAGAGCATGCTCTATCCTAACCAAGATGATTAACCAACAGACTTTCATAATTTTGTATTTAAAATTCTTTTACCTTTTCATGCATATAATACTTTGTTCAGCAGTCCAACAGCAAAAAAAGATGATATTTTAGGAAAATCATATTTTGACTATGTTAAAAAAATTTTAGATTGTTTGCGAGTTAATCATCCTGATCGGACTGAAAATGTCGACAACCTAAGAGTATAAGGGGTAAATTCTTACCAAGTATTGGTGATTAGTATCGTCGGCCCATCCCCTTTCCTGAAAGATCCTTGGGGTAGAAGATCCTATTCTCAAAATCTCACTTTGTATCTCTCATTTAGCACACATAAACGATGTCATCATTGCCCTTACCACTTGAAACTCAGCTTACACCAGTCTGATGATCCATAAGTGGCTATATCAAATATCCCCAGTTGCTCAAAAGGGTTTGGACACTCTATCTAAATCCCATACTCTTGAGCATTGGGTTATTAATATAATATAGTTAGTGGCAGAGTATTTTCTATTGATTTGTGAATTATCAGGCCCTGAGGCATTACTTGGTGGGTCCTTAAGAATTTCATGTCAATTTAGTTATATTTTGATGAAGATCTTTTCAACAAATTGTTGTAGACTTAGAGATCCTATAAAGTATCCAAAATCTTCTAAGAATGTCCATAAAGCATTCTAAACAAACCTAGAATCTCCCAGATCACTTTAAGTTCATTCTGGTCTTACTAGACTGTTAGTTAAATCATCCAAGTTAAATTCATTAGGTCACTTGCCTTAAAAGAATAAAAAGATTGTTGCTATATCAGCCATTCACAAGAAAACAAAGCCATTTATGTATTTGAGTGCCTGATTCTGCCTTATTTTCCAAATGAAGACAACAATTTACTGAACCAGAAAGCTACAAATGGCTATTTGTCAGTTGAAAGTAGAAAACTATTTGCATTGTCCCCAAAACCAGATAAGTCACTCGACACATTGTAATTTCTGGATGGAAAAAATAATTTTGCCAACAAAAAACTTATATAAAACTCTTCAAAGGGTGTTGAACATTGTCCTGAAATAACTCATTCTTTATTTGAATGGAATTTATAGTTGATATGGGAAATTTATCCCAGTGCATGGTTTCTCCACAATTCGACATGCCAATAATCAGTGCCGCCTTATCTAAATTGAAGCTTTAGGTTTTGACACCTACTTTACAAACTTAAGATCAATGTCCTAACATTTCAAAATTTGGAGGGTTAGTGAATTTTCTTGTTGGTAAGGTGGCGTGTGGAAAAGTTGAATAAGATGTATTTCTTTCAGAATAATTTTAGTTTCCTCATTAAATTGATTAAATTTTGCATCACAAATAATTCTAACAGCTGAAGACTTACATCTACATGTCAATACTTTTGAGTTCATGACACTACAAGAGTATTACATTATAAGAGGATAAACATTAGTGGAGAAAATTTAGCATAACCTTTGTTTTTTTCAATCAAACAAATTGAATAATACAATCATAATATCAACAAAAAAACTATAATGGCAGTAGAATACCACAAAAAATTCCACAAATATACAACTAGAATTCCACTAGAATGTACAAAAATACCAAAATAATACCACTAGAATACTACCAACAAATCGCAAGAATATAACTAAAAAACATAAAAAAATCACCAGCAACCAGATTATCACAAAAAACAACAAAAACTATAAAAACACCACAAAAATATTAATAGAATACTACCAGAATATAATAATAATACTACCAGAATAACACCATAATATCACCTTAATATCACCACAATACAACTAGAATATCACAAAAAATATGTGGTGATATTCTTGTGACATTTTAGTTTGGTGATATTTTGGTGGTATACTTATATTATTCTTATGGAATTCATGTGATATTCTAATAGTACTCTAGTATTATTCTGGTGAAACTCAGATGGTATTCTAGTGATGAAATTTGATGGAATTTTTGTTGGTATAGATGTGTTATTCTGATGGTGTTATGGTGGTGTTGTAGTGATATTCTAGTGGTATTTTGGTAATAATTTAGTGGTATTTTGGTGTTTTATTTTTTTTTTTTGCGAATTTTTGATAATTTTTTTGGGCATTCTCGTGATAATCTTGTGGTATTCACGTTGTAAAGTGATGTCAAGTATTTTGATTACATGGCGGTGTTGTGATGCCTTTTTTATAGTAATGTATCACTGATACTTTAGTGATATTGTGTCCTAGGTGCTATATGAGTTTCTTCAGTTAGTGGTATTCTGTTTGAATTATGGTGGTAATTTGGTTATCTTATGGTGTTAATATGATTATCTTATGGTGGAATTGAAATTTTAGTGTGTTAATATTAAAGTTGTATTATGGTGTTAATATGTTGATATTATAGTGTTTCATGATGGTATATAGGGGTTCTTGCGAAAATTTTTTACATTTACTATTCATTGAAGGCTAAACAGTGATATTTTATTTTTTCCAAACACATTAAACATTTAAATCACCCAAAATAAAACCCATTGTTTCAATATTATAAAGTCAACAATACATTTGATTGTAATGAGATACTTGAAAATACCACATTAAATAAATCAGACAAATAAAGTTTTACATTGACCATATGACTCCGGAAAATAATGAATCAAGCAAAGTTTCACATTGAATAGATGAACACAAATGAAGAATTATACTTATTAGTTATAAAAAAGAAAGACCCTAAACCACAAATAAATAAAGTCTACTAATTTTCACTGTTTACCTAGTTGGTTTCTTCTCTTTTTCTTTGTTGTTTTTTTCCTCCATTGCATTCATTATAGCTAATGTAGAAACCTAAACATTGTATATTAAACAAAAAAATTAGTTTAGATGATTTTCAACCAATACTAGCAAGAAACATATTGAAACCTTATTAGGCATACGCCTGAGTTCATGTCTTGAAGCGGAGGCCTCAAAATTTCCGTGTCGGAGTGTCGTTGTCAAGATGCAAGTGATGAAAATGCCAAAACCTCTGACATGCTTCCAAGTCTGGTTGCTAAGAAGCTGAAAGCTCGGTAATGCTACAATTAGTCTGATTTTCAAAACTCTAAATGCTTAGGGTCAATTCGAGCAAGGAGAAGAAGAGAATCCTAAACCTCAAAATCGCAAATGTTAACCTGTAAAAAATGAATAGTAATCGACCGTGCATATTTTGTTTCTTGGTAATTGGGTGCTCTTTAGGCCAAGTAGAGTGGAAAAGCACATTTTTAACATTTTTTAAAGATGTAAAAACAGGGCCTACAGCTTTGCAATTTGCATGTTCTTATTGGAGCCTAGACACAAAACTTCATACGGAATCCGGATGCAATATTTTCATCCCAAAAAATACAATCAAGGAATATAGCATAGTACCAAAAAAAGGAAAAAGATAGTAGAGTTGTGTCCAGACTCCGGATGCAATATTTTCTCCCAAGAAGCACATATAAGGAATAGAGCATATCAGAAAAAACAAGAAGAAAGTTAGTAGGGAATGATTAAGTACGTAACATTTTATTGTTGAATGATCCTAATTTATAAGTATTTGAATAAGAGTGTTACAATTACTGATTTGTCTCTTGTTTATTAACTTTTGTCAGGACCATTTTAGTAAAATTGAAGGAAAAGAGATATAATATTACATGAGCCACCAAACTGGCATTGGATCTATCGGTCTTTTTTTTTTGTCGATTGAATTTTGATGCATGGTCGGCTGTCCTGGGTCATGCCGACTGCCTGGGTTCTCCGTGAATGATCCTTCAATTCAGCCTTTTAGATTGCAAAACAACCAAATAGTTCGGTGTTTGTGTTGGGATTTTTTCTTTAAGATTCCCAAATTAATTAATGATAGGAATTAAATTTATTTTTTTAGAATTTCCAAATTAATTAAAACTCTATTTTAATTTCAATGCCCATTGGAATTCCTAAATTAATTTCAATACTCATTAAAATTCCCAAATTAATGACAATACCCATTGGAATTCCAAAATTAATTAAATCTTTGTTTTAATTTTTAATACCCGTTGGAATTCCTTGGTGTTTTTAAGGAAAATAAATTCCATAATGTGGTCCATATAGCGTCTAAGTTCAACATATGAATTTGGTAACATTCCATAATGTGGTCACATCCATTGAACTCTANTTAATGACAATACCCATTGGAATTCCAAAATTAATTAAATCTTTGTTTTAATTTTTAATACCCGTTGGAATTTCTTGGTGTTTTTAAGGAAAATAAATTCCATAATGTGGTCCATATAGCATCTAAGTTCAACATATGAATTTGGTAACATTCCATAATGTGGTCACATCCATTGAACTCTGTGATGATATAAATTAGATGTGATGCTTGCTGTTTTGGTCCCTAAGCTTGCTCCTCTTCATTTTATTTGCACCATCGGGTTGTGAGTGAGAAAAGCTTAGAAGATCTATAACAGATATTTGTCGTGTGAGCTGTGAGTGTAAACTCTGTTCGTATAAGTTATGGTCGGAGGTATGCTGATCTTTTCTCGCTTCCGCTTATCGATTCAAATATGTTTTTTTTTAGATCGAATATGGTATTTAGAAATTTTTACATTTGGTATCAGAGCATTGATTAACCTCTGCCTTACTTACTCTATTTCACTCTATTTATGCGTAAATCTTGGTTGAGATATTAAGGTTAATGTTCGTTCTTATTGCCCGTTTTTGTGAAAATGGGGCATTAGATTTTTGACGTTGTTAATCCAAAATAAAACTGAAAATCATGTTGAAATTAAGTTTCTAAGCTTTTTGTGATTTGAACCATTGATTTTGGCTGAGAAATCGTTAAGTTTCTCATTCGGAGCCGCGAGTCTGAACCAGGTCTAGATGACCCGGCTGAAGGATGAAGACGAGCCAAACGACTTGTCGTTTGGGCGTTGGTGAAAACGACGTGTCGTTTTCATTTGGCAAAAACCAACCTCATCATGCAAAACGACATGTCGTTTCGAGTTAATAATATTTATGCACCCTTTTTCATTTATTTGCATTATTTATGATTGTATGCAAATGTTTAGCTCTTAATAAAGAGTTAATTAATGTTAGTTGATTCATGTAATTTTAATTAATTAGGGAATAGCCACAACATCTTTAATTAATTAAAATTGTATATTAAGTTAAAGAATCACATTAAAACATTAGCAATAATTAATCATAGGAGATATAATGAAATCTACC
>JXCR01086802.1:261727-272534 GCA_002079205.1 Phalaenopsis hybrid cultivar | reverse complement strand
ATCTCTCAAATCAATTTTTGTAAACTTTGGTTGATGTTCAGAGCCCAGAGTTCTCTTTGGGCTAAATTTTTGAAGGGCAAATACTGTAGAGAGTTGCATCCCTCCCTTGTTACTAAAAGACTTGGGGACTCCAGGGCCTGGACCAATATGCTAAAAGTCAGATCTCAGGCTGAAAATCTTTTCATATGGAAAATTGGAGAGGGCAAGCTGAACATCTGGCTTGATAATTGGACTGGTGAGGGCTTAATCAACACTTCATCTAACCCTCAATTATATCCTACAACTCAGGTGGCTGATCTATGGTTCAATGGTGAGTGGAATCAACAAGCTTTACAAAATACACTGGATAATAAAACTTTACAGAAGGTTATGAAAAGAAACATTGATAGAGATAGTAAAAATATCCTGATTGTGAAAAAAAGGTGTCCCAGTCTTTATCTGCAGCCATTGATAATTTGTGTTTTCCTCAACATAGAGTCAGCTGGAGTAAATGTGTGTGGAACAAATTCCTCTCCCCTTCAATGTCATTTTTCTCTTGGAGACTACTCCAGGGCTTTCTGCCCACTGATGATATATTGAAGTTAAAAGGCTTGAGAGGTCCTTTTAGATGTGGGTTATGTAACTCCCATGAGGAAACTATAAAGCACTTATTCTTCCAATGTTCCACAGTTAAACAGGTTTGGAACTGTTTAATTCCCAAAATGAAGTTAGAAACTATTCTTTTGTCTTANTCCCATGAGGAAACTATAAAGCACTTATTCTTCCAATGTTCCACAGTTAAACAGGTTTGGAACTGTTTAATTTCCAAACTAAAGTTAGAAACTGTTCTTTTGTCTTGGAATGACTTCTCCCTCAGCTGGAAGGATTGGCAAGACCAAGACTTACCCCCAATCCCTTGTATCACTGCTTGGTTTATATGGATGGCTAGGAACAAGATTAAACATGAAGACATCTGGGTGGGAGCTGCTACCATAGCCACCAACTGCCTCAGCTATTTGCAGAAATTATATTANTGAATATCTTTATTTCTTTACAGCACACAGAATACTTCTTCGAAGCGGCAAGGAGGAAGAAATCTCTCACTTTCCCTCCACTCTTACAATCTCTCAAAAAATTCCTCACAATTTAGACACTCTAGCAAACACTAATTGAACCTCTCCAACCTCCAGGACCTTTCTAACATCCAGGACCCCTAGGCTCTCTCCAATTTTCGGCCAAATTCTTCTTTTANCCCCCCCCGTCGCTCTTTTACTATTTGATGCTTGAAACCCTTGTCCCTTTATTGTTCGACGCCTTCCCCTCTGTTCGACACTCCTCCGTTGTTTGAAGCCTTCCCCAGAGTTCGACGCCTGAAACCCTCGCGCGTCTCTCATCCCTCCCGGATTTCGTCCCAAACCGCCAGGTATCCTCTCCTCTCCCTTCCCCAATCTCGTGATTCACTCTTTTTTCTAGTTGTCTCTGTTGTGTTGGTCGTGCAGGGATGATGTGTGGTGCCTACAGTCGTGGATTTGGTGGTGTGTGGTGGGCGGTGCTTGTGGTGGCTACAGCCGTGGATTTGGTGGTGTTTGTGGTTAATAGAATTGTGCTAGCCGTGCAGGGACTGGTTCTTTTGTTGGTTGTCACTACTGTGGTATGCTGGTGATTTTGGGTGTGTTGGTTGTGATGTGTGGTGGGTGGTTCTTCTATTGGTTGTGGAATTGATATTGGTGGTTTTTGGGGTTTTGGCTGTTGTGTTGATCGTGACTATAGTATGGGTAGTTCTTGTGTTGGTTGTGACTGTTGTGGTGTGCTGGTGGTTTCTATGGTGTTTGTTGTTGTTTGGTGTGTGGTTGTGTTGTGCATAAATTGTTGGATTTTCATTTATACTTATTTTTCATCTTATTATCATAACAATACGATGACTAAGGCTAAAGAGGCTAATACACCCACACCGTGGGATAAAGAAACCAAAACAATATTTTGTGACATTTGTCTGAAAGAAATAGATCTTGGAAATAGACCACGACCTTCTTCAACAAAGAAGGTTGGCAAAATATTATCAAAATATTCAAGGAAAGTACAGACAGAGAGTACGACAAGTTGCAACTAAAGAACAAGTGAGATCGACTCAAGAAAGATTGATAAGTTTAGAAGGAATTGAAACGAGGATTAACGGATTTAGGGCGGGATCCAGTGAAACGAACTTTAATGCTTCCGAGCAATGGGGGAAACGACTTGTTCCTTAATGTGGTCANCCCCAAACATCAAATATTTCAACTTCTAGCATATAATTGAGGGGCATCTCATTTCTCCTAGAAATATTGCCTGCTCGTTGACATCTATCATAAGTTTTGATATAAGCATTAACAACTCTAAAGATAGTAGGCAAATTAAAATCCAGATTGTAGAATTTTGTATGTTGTTTTATCAACACCAAAATGTCCCCCAAAATCTGGTAAAATTTTGTATGTTGTTTTATCAAACCAAAATGTCCCCCAAAATCAGAATTATGACATATTTGGATAATTTCATAAGTTTCTTCTATAGGTACACATCTTCCAATTATCAGATCATTTTCTTGTTTATATAAAAATGGGTCATCCCAAAAATAAGTCTTAACTTTAGATATAAATTTCCTCTTCTATTGGTATGTCATTCCACCGGGTATAATATCACTTATAAGAAAGTTCACAATGTCGATATACCACGGAACACACCACTCATTAATATTGAACAATTTTTCATCTGGAAAATTTTCATTAATTTCTTTTTCAAAGTAGAGTGACTTTCTAACTCAAGTCTGAACAAATGATCAGTAATTTGATTTTCAGTTCCCTTCCTAGCTACTATTTCAAATTCAAATTCTTGCAAAAGAAGAATCCATCTAATAAGTCTTGGTTTAGCATCCTTCTTTTTCATTAAGTACTTAATAGCAGAATGATCAGTATGCACTATGCAATGAACTCCAATTAAATATGATCTAAATTTATCAAAGGCATATAATAATGATAATAACTTTTTTTAGTTGTTGTATAATTAATTTATCAAAGGCATATTACAGTATCATTAAGAGTTATGCTAGCATAGTAAATTACTTTGAAAATTTTATCATATATTTGTCTTAAAACAGCTCCAATAGAATAATCACTAACATCACACATCAGTTCAAAAGATTTTCCCCAATCTGGTCAAACAATAATTAGTGCAGTGACTAACTTTTTTTTAATAACTCAAACATATATAGGCATTATTCATCAGAATTGAAAATTGTATCTTTCTCCAGTAAATGGCATAAAGGTTTAGCAATTTTTTTAGAAGTCTTTAATATATCATCTGCAGAAGTCTTTAATATATCATCTGCAGAATCTAGCATGTCCTAAAAAACTCCCAATTTCCCTTATATTTGTTGGATAAGATAAATTAGGCATCACCTGAAATTTTAGCCAGGATCTACTTCCATACCATTTTCTGATATTTTATGTCCTAATACAATTCCTCCTGCTACCTTAAATTGGCATTTTTCCCAATTAAGGAATAAATTTGTTTCTTTACAACACTTAAGAACTTTTGAAAAATGTTCTAAACATGAGTCAGGTGATGCTCTAAACATTGAAAAATCATCCATAAACACTCCAATCCCTTTTTCAATTAAATCACAATAAATTACCATCATACATCTTTGAAATGTAGTAGGGGCATTACATAAGCCAAAGAGCATTCTTCTAAAAGAAAATGTCCCATAAAGATTGGTAAAAGTNAATCCCTTTTTCAATTAAATCACAATAAATTACCATCATACATCTTTGAAATGTAGTAGGGGCATTACATAAACCAAAGAGCATTCTTCTAAAAAAAATGTCCCATAAAGATTGGTAAAAGTTTTTTTATCTTAATCCTCATGAGTTTTTTGAATTTGGTGATAACCAGTATATCCGTCCAGAAAACAAAAGTATTTATGCCCAACTAGTCTATCCAGCATTTGATATAAAAAGGGTAATGAAAAATAATCTTTCCTAGTGACAATATTTAATTTTCTATAATTAATGTATATTCACCACCCTGTGACTTTTTTAGTTGGTATTAATTCATTATGTTCATTCACAGTCACAGTTACTCCTCCTTTCTTAAGAACACAGTGAATTGGACTAACCCTTGCACTATCTGAAATATGGTAGATAATTTCAGCATCTAAAAACTTTAAAATATCTTTCTTTACAACTTTCATAACAGGATTCAATCTCATTTGAGGATCAGCTTTGGGTTTGTAATTCTCTTCCATATGAGTTCTATGCATAAAAATTGAAGGATTGATTCCCTTAATATCAGCTATTGCCCATCTAAAGGCTTTCTTAAAATTTTTCAAAATTTTCATCAATCCTTCTTCTTCTTCCAATGTTAAATTTGAGGAAATTATAACTGGTAAAGTAGAGGAATCACCTAAAAAGACATATTATAAATGTTCAGGAAGTAATTTCAACTCAAGTTCTGGAGGTTTTTCAATTGATGGACAAAATGATTTATCTTTTTCTATCGTGTCCAGAATTTCAAAACTTTCTCGAACATAGTTTGAATCTTCATATCTTCACATTGACTTAATTACTTTTCTTGCTCGTGTTTCAAATCTCTTACTTCAGATTTTTTTATAATTAGTTTTGAAATGGCATTCACTCAGATATCTTATAACATCCATTCTATAGCATTCATCATCTTTACCTTTTGAATGACATTTCATTAATCTTGAAATGTTAAAAGTTACAGTTTGATCATTGACGCGCATAGTTAATTCCCCTTTCTGCACATCTGTCATTGCTCTTCTTGTGGCTAGGAAAGGTTTCCCCAAAATGATAGGTATCTCTTTATCTTCCACCATATCTAGCAATATGAAATCAACATGAAAGATAAATTGATCCACTTTCACTAGAACATCCTCTATAACTTTTTTAAGGTACGTTATCGAACGATCTACTAACTGTAAATTTACAATAGTAGGGGTTATTTCTCCTAATCTCAATCATTTAAATATTGATAATGGCACAAGGTTATGCTTGAACCTAAATCACATAAATCATTCCCATAAAATATGTCTCTTATTGCATATGGAATAGTAAAGCTACCATAACCTTTACGCTTTTCAGGAACCTTTTTCTTAATTATAGCACTGCACTTCTCACTAAGTGCGACAGTCTCATTAACTTCATACTTAATTTTCCTATTGAGAATATTCTTCATAAACTTTATATAGCTTGACATTTATTCTACGGCTTTAAAAAATGGAATATTAATTGTAAGTTTCTTAAAACTTTCCAGAAAATTTGAAAATTGCTAATCTAACTTCTGTTGATGAAATANAGTGCGACAGTCTCATTAACTTCATACTTAATTTTCCTATTGAGAATATTCTTCATAAACTTTATATAGCTTAACATTTATTCTAAGGCTTTAAAAATTAGAATATTAATTGTAAGTTTCTTAAAACTTTCCAGAAAATTTGAAAATTGCTTATCTAACTTTTGTTGATGAAATCTCTGAGCAAATGGAGGTGGTGGTTTTTTCAAATCAATTTTTAGTGGAGAAATAAGCCTTTCAGAATCTTTTGGAGCGTTCTCTTTTGATTCTTTATTTTCTTCTCTCTCTATTTCAGTTTATTTTGAACCCTACCTTCCAACTCTTTTTTGCTTCTAAGTTGAATGGATTTTACTTGCTCTTTATTTTGGTCTTTCAGAATTGTTTCAGTATTACTAGGAAGTGTTCCTTAGGATCTATTACTTAATAAAGTTATGATTTTTCCAAGTTGATTCTCAATATTTCTATTTGTAGCTCCTTGACTTTATAACTGATTTCCCATTTGTAACACCACTTCTTCTATAGACAACTTCTCTCCTTAAATTGTGGATTGTTGTTGAAACCTGGAGGATAAGTGACAGCGACTTTATATATGCTTAAAAATATAAGGATTTAATATTGCTGCTAGAAGATTTAATTCCTCGGCAATGACAACAAAAACTTGACAATGCTTATAGATTCGATAAAGATGTATATATAAAATATTTAATAATGGTAAAGTCACACATATCAACGCAAGTATACGTATTGCTCAAGTAATACAGGGCTCTAATGGAGTCCTAGATATCAATCCCACAGGGAGTAATATTAGAGGCTATGAACTAAGAATTTAGAAAATCAATACTTAATTACAACAATATAAATCAAATTGTATTTAGAACTACAAACTAAGATTTTAGAAAAAGCAATACTTAATCGCAACAATGGAATTCAATTTGCTTATGACTACAAACTAAGATTTTAGAAAAGCAATACTTAATCACAACAATATAATTCAAATTGCTTATCTATGAACTAAGATTTTAGAAAATCAACACTTAATCACAACAATATAATTCAAATTGCTTATCTGTCATCTATTAGGCAATTGAAATAATTATGTAATTTTAATAACTATTAAATAACTAATGATACTAATGAAGAAGACAATTTAATAAATATGTAATTTTAAACTCTTAAATAACTAATTCTACTAATAAAGTTTCTAATGTGAAATTCAATATATAAGAAAACANCACTTGCTCTTTATTTTGGTCTTTCAGAATTGTTTCAGTATTACTAGGAAGTGTTCCTTAGGATCTATTACTCAATGAATTTATGATTTTTCCAAGTTGATTCTCAATATTTCTATTTGTAGCTTCTTGACTTTATAACTGATTTCCCATTTGTAATACCACTTCTTCTATAGACAACTTCTCTCCTTAAATTGTGGATTCCTGTTGAAACCTGGAGGATAAGTGACAGCGACTTTATATATGCTTAAAAATATAAGGATTTAATACCGCTGCTTAAAGATTTAATTCCTCGACAATGACAACAAAAACTTGACAATGGTTATAGATTTGATAAAGATGTATATATAAAATATTTAATAATGGTAAAGTCCCATATATCAACGCAAGTATACGTATCGCTCAATTAATACAGGGCTCTAATGGAGTCCTAGATATCAATCCCACAGGGAGTAATATTAGTGGCTACAAACTAAGAATTTAGAAAATCAATACTTAATCACAACAATATAAATCAAATTGTTATTTGTCACTAATAGGCAATTGAAATAAATATGTAATTTTAATAACTATTAAATAACTAATTCTACTAATAAAGTTTCTAATGTGAAATAAAAATATATAAGAAAGCACATTCTCCTTGTCAAGAAATTAAAGTGAATGGATAAAGTGAATCAGTTCAAATTGGATTTTGCCAAATAGGAGCATACCTATTCTTTACCCTTTGGTCCAGGCATAAAGAACATTGACTAATCCTATGCTTGGTAATTGAATCTGCAGCTAGGCTGAAAGGATACCAGCTCTCACTTCGGAGCTCCCACGTTCCCCTCTTCTGAGGGCTAACATCTACACTTCAGAACCCAAACGATAGGATTGAATTGAGGATTTCAATCTGTCACTCTAAAATCTCCAATTCTACGTCCGATAATTATATTTCCCTATTTATTTGCACTTAACTTCCAAGGGCTTTGACCTCCCTAAATCTTGGATGTAATATTCACTTTAGTTGTAAAACTTAACATATTCTAACAAATCAATTGGCCAGATTGAAAGTAAATTAAGATCAAAGTNCAATTGGCCAGATTGAAAGTAAATTAAGATTGAAGTGAAAAGATCATCACAATTTCTTAAACATTTTCATGGCTTAACCAATTCAAATCACTATTTCACAAATCTCAAGACAAGGAGAAAGACAGAGAAAACTACCCAGAACTCATGGGGAAGATATGACAAAACTCGGAATTTATATATAAAAGCAAAGTCATACAAACTATAAAAAGTAAATAACACTTATCTACACAACTTGAAATTCATATATAAAATCAAAGCCATACAAACTATAACAAGTAAATAACTTTTCTCTAATTTCTCCCCAAGAACACTCCTCAAAGTTCCTCTTAATCTCTTTTTTTCTTTATAGCACACAAAAATTTATATATAAAAGTAAAGTCATACAAACTACAACAAGTAAATAACACTTATCTCTAACTTTCCCCAAGAAAACTCCTTGAAGTTCCTCTGAATCTCTTCCTTTCTTTACAGCACACAGAATTTCTCTTCGAAGCAGCAAGACTCCTTGAAGTTCCTCTGAATCTCTTCCTTTCTTTACAGCACATAGAATTCTTCTTCGAAGTGCTCCTCGAAGTTCCTCTGAATCTCTTTCTTTCTTTACAGCACACAGAATTCTTCTTCGAAGTGGAGGAGGAAGAAATCTCTCACTTTCCCTCCACTCTTACAATCTCTCGAAGAATTCCTCACAATACGAGGAAGAAATCTCTCACTTTCCCTCCACTCTTACAATCTCTCAAAGAATTCCTCACAATATAACCCTAAATTAAACTCTCTACACACTACTGGAACCTCCTGGACGCTGTTCTCCCCTCTCAAACTCCCTCTCTTATTTTTGGCCAAAATCTTCTTTTAAAGTTGTAGAAGAGTTTTTCTAAGGGTTGCCTAAGCATCCCATCAAAAATCGTTCACATTCAATGCACCTGTTGGGATAATCGCTGATCTCGCCATCGGCGGCCTCAAGGGCACCGTCAACGGGCCTTCTAAAATATTTGATCTGGACTCTCGGGAAAAACTCGTCGTCGTCGCCCTAGTTCAAATTCTTCATATTTTGGTCCTTTTTGCTCCAAATTCGCTCCTTTTTGCATCTTTTTGCTCCAATGTCGATAATTCATCATACGTGCAACAAAACATCAAAAGTACCCTTCTTTAAAGTGCAACATCATAAAAAATAATGTAAAATAAGTATGAAAATCTCAACATATTTTTAAAGTGCAATATCATCAAAAATAGTATAAAATAGATATGAAAATCTCAACAAATTTTTCTTCTTTAAAGTGAAATATCATCAATATTAGTATAAAATAGGTATGAAAATCTCAACATATTTTCCTTTGTCAAAATCCCCCAAACTTAACTATTACTTGTCCTCAAGTAATTTTAGTACTACATAGAAGTTGTGATCTATTGTAGTAAATTGTTAATTCATNCCAAGCAAATCCTTTAAGTAAAAACTCCTCTGATAAGGATCTCATCAAAAGTGCAAATCATGCATCCTATGATACAAAATTTTGCTCATCGTTTAAACTTTATTTTGTAATTTTCTAATTCCTAGTTTGCAATTTAGTTTGAGCATTTATTTGATGATATCTATGAGAATATGTTTATTTAATTATGATATTCCTGGTCCAGGGATCTTTTTATTTGTTTAAGCGAATGCTTTGAGCATGGGTGGCTGCTGATTGCATGATGATTGGCTAAGTAATTGTATAGACTTATTCGACTTTAGAAATTGGGAGTAATGTTTATGGCTGGTAGTTCTTATGGTTGTAGCTTAAAAATCAGTTCCTCTATCTGCAATTGAACTGACTTGAGCTTGAGGGATACAAATATTTTTATTATTTGATCGGTTGTTCCCAAGGAATTTGTGGCTACAACTTTCAGAATAACTTAATGTGATCTTATTCCATCCAGATAATAGCATGTATTCAGTGGTAAGCTATCGGGTAGTATTTTTTTACTCTCCTTCAGTGTTTACATAGGGCATTTGGCGTTATCTGCAACATGTTATTGGCCCACTTCAGATGCAGCCAAGTTAAAAAGATCTAAGAATTATTATTAGAATTATGAGGCATGTAAAAAGAGATTTTTGGTTTAATTAAGTTTTCAAATTCCCTTCCAATCGTGTGTTGTGTGTGTGTGTGTGTTTGGTTGGATGTTTATTCTTCAAAACTGAAACAAATGCAATTACTAATTTATGGGGTAGGTTCTCTCCTTGAATAGGAGTAAGATCTGGCTTTTTGTGTTTTTTTTGTCATCTTTCGAGTTATTTTTTTCTGAATATCTTGTCCTTGACTTTACAAGTGCCCCTGATTTTGGTTATATTCATCACAATTGGGCTTTTAATTGAGAGCGAATATTTATTCTCCTTGTTAACTTTTATGGTCTCAATTTTTTTACTTATTTCAATGAATTTATTAGATCTTTGTGTTATTCTTTCATCTAAATTTCTCATAATTTTGAGTTGACTTCCTCTATTGTTGTTAGCTTCATCACAGATAGATTTTGTTTATCCTCAACTACTAGCAACAGATTATCATATCCAACATCACAATATTGAGCCTGTGTTATCATTGATGTCACTAATAAGCGAATATGGGATTTTCTATGATAACTATTATGATAACGATCATGACAAATTGTAAGATTTATTGCAACATCTAATATACTGCAGCCTTGCACATTCCATCTGCTGACGATTTTAAAGTTGTTCATGAAACCATTATTTTGCCATCTCCACCACGAAGACCAAACTTTCAAGAAGAGATGCTTTTATAAAACCAAAGAATTGATTCGAAGCAAAAGATAATTATACATCATTTTAGTACTTTAGAAAATTTTAGGATGTATTTCAATGATTTCATCAAAATTAAGCTCTTTGAATTTGTTTTAATTAGAATTAATATTGATTATTCTTTTCCATAACTTTAAGTCTTAATTTTAAACTATTCCGTGATGGATTTAATTTTAAAATTGATTTAGATTTGATTTTAAATTATCAATTCATATCTTTATAACCTTGTTCCAATAAATAGAGACTCATGGCTTGTATTGACATGGGACGTTCTCCTTGCCTGAACCGGATGCCTGCTGGGATTAGGGAGCTACACTGGTTCCGCTAGAAGGGAGAGAGGGTCGGCCGGCCCTAGAGCAATCAAGATTGCCCCCAATAGAAGTGCCCCCCC
>JXCR01086802.1:232757-256448 GCA_002079205.1 Phalaenopsis hybrid cultivar | reverse complement strand
AAAAGATGATCAAGACAATTCCTAATCACTTGAAATTTTTATGTGAGCTAGCGCTAGACTAGAAAGTACTTTGACCAAAATTTCATGATTTTTTTAAGTTTTTGTGATTTATTAAAATTAATTGAAGTTTTGGGGATATTAATAAAAATAAAATATTTCATATGTTTAAAAATATATTTTATATTTTTCAAAAATCTCTCTAGGANAAAATTTCATGATTTTTTAAAGTTGCTGTGATTTATTAAAAATTAATTGAAGTTTTGGGGACTTTAATAAAAGTTTCTGTGATTTATTAAAATTAATTGAAGTTTTGTGGACTTTAATAAAAATAAAATATTTTATATGTTGAAAAATATAATTTTTCTTTTTGGAAAATCTCTCTGAGGTCATAGAACTCNTTTCTGTGATTTATTAAAATTAATTGAAGTTCTGGGGAATTTAATAAAAATAAAATATTTTATTTGNAGAGTTTTAATATTTTATGATTTTTTTATTATTTTTAATTATTAAAAATAATTAAAAATAACTTAAAAATCAGGTTTTTATTTTAAATATATTTTGATTTTANATATATTGAAAAATATATTTTATATTTTTGGAAAATCTCTCTGAGGTCAGAGAACCCAAAGAAATTCATTTTATATTTTTCTGATTTTTATTTTTTTTTTTAGAATTATNAAGAATTTTAATATTTTATGATTTTTTTATTATTTTTAATTATTAAAAATAATTAAAAATAACCTGAAAATCGAGTTTTTATTTTAAATATATTTTTATTTTTATTAAATCCCCCTAATATCAGAGAACTTAAAGTCATATTTTGATTTTTNTTGATTATCAAATAAGGGTATGAAATTATTGATTTTTCCAAAATTATACCGCTAAATTCAAAAGTCATTTTTTATTAATGAAGTTTTTCCAAAATTATGGGAATTATTCTTTTTATCTTTTAATTTGGTAAAGTGATGTGGGTTTCTACCAATTAAGCCCATTTTTGGTTGCGAACCATTAAATGAGTTAATTAATATCAGAAATTACCCATTTTCCATTTTGACTGAGCCTAAATATTCATTAATGCCAAAATGTCCAAAATTACCATTTTGACTGAGCCTAAATNTGTGTGTGTGTATATATATATATATATATATATATAATGAGTAGTATTTCGAGCCAAAACGAGCTAAACACGAGTGAACACATCTTAGTTCGAGTTCAGCTTGTTAACTTATCAAACGAAATTAACGAGCCGAACACGAGCTATTTGCAAACAACGAGCCGTTTTGACAGCTCTGCTATGGTCCATAAAGGAATATATAATTATAGAGTGATAGATCAATATATTGGCATTATAAAAGGATTTAGCATAGATAAACCAAGAATTTAAACTAAAGCACCATAAATTTTAGGTGAAAATTTACATAAAATTTGAAATAATTTTACTAATGTATATAATATAGATTGTTAGTAGTGTCATTTCTCCTAATTAAGAATGATGTTGGTACATTAAATCATATATGAATTATGTAGAATAGATATATGATGACAAATAGAAGAGCAACAAGCCACTGGGGTTTTCGTCAAAAGATAATTTATGTTATGTTTGATTATTCTTTCTTTAATGAATGAAGTCAAAAGACTAAGAACATTGGTTTAATTGCATAATTCATCCTTCAATCATATCGCCATTTGCATGTGTTAATATTGTAATTAATAGCATAAAACAAACTTGAAGGGCATTTGTATTAGTGTAAATGAAGTTAATAGGCCTTATAAACAATGAAATGCTTCAATGGCATGCGTAATCTTCCAAGAGATGGCTAGTGATGAATTTAGCAAGAATGCGATAACGGCGGTTTTTTATTTAACTGTCGGCACTATTTTTGGGGTAGAGTTTGCCCNACTATATATATATATATATATATATATATGTATGTATGTATGTAAATTAAGTGTCTTTCCGAAGTGGGCAACGAGATTCGAATTCCAGCGACCGACAGCTTCTAACGAGCAACTCCTTCAACAAAAAATAGTGTTGACCACACCTTTTAAGCACTCCAAGCCCATTTGTGATGGGCACCAAATCTTTAATGATTTGAGCTTGCCTTAGGGGCATTCATCCATATAATATCTTAAGTAAAGTATCCAATTATTTAAGTATCCTATCTTTGGGATAATTGAATTGTCAAGTTTCACTGGGCAACGGGGTAGTCACACTTTAACCTCGGATTTTTAATGGAATAACATGACAAGTTCAAAGATGAACTTGAAATAGTTCAAGAGATCCTTGAAGTAGTTCAGGGTCATTCTATGAATAGTTTGAAATCTTTTAAAAAATCTGAAGGGTAAATTTAACTTGCCATATTTTGTTCAAAAATCATCCACTAGGATCTTTCAAGACACAATAAAGTCATACTTTGGGGTTTGGAAGCTATCACTTAATCTACTCTTGTACCTTCAACTCCTTGCAAAACTATATACAGTGCTAGAACTAACCTTTCAGGTGGAGGAATGAGAAGAATCAACATGTACACTTTTAAATTACTGCACTTACCTTTCCGTACTTCTTGTCTCAAACTTGCATGTTAAATAACGATGACACACTGTATGCAAAACCAAAACTATTAGGATAGTCGCAAAACCAAATCAATAATTTAAGAATTAAATAAGATAAAATTCACTGCCACAACATTTAAAGTATAAATCAACTAAAAATTTAATCACAAACATAACCAAACAAAAATTGCTACTAAATTAAAACGTCTATATCGGATGATCGAGAACCCCTCAATGGAGGTAACCTAAGGTTGTTAACAAGATTTCCCACGGTCTGAATAAGAGTATGAAACTCAATAAGTTAAGTTTAGTAAATTCTTTTGGGCTAAGTGAATCCAAAGGAAAAAAGTGGTGCTGGAATGAGGGAACCAAAAGATCCTAACTGATGTCACTCTAATCAACATTAACTTCCCCCATAATATTTAAATAACTATAACTTTAGGATATTTGATTTGACATCAAAACTTGACATAATAGAAAACCTGTCCTTTAAACCTGATACTTCTCTCAATCTCTATAATTTGACACGTCTAAAACTTAAACTCATCACAACGGAGAGCTTGGAGCTAGCATTGTCGGCAGCACAACCATCTTCAACAGCAAGACATGTCTATACCAACTAAACCATTCCATTCTTTAGAATTAAACAATAAGGCCATAGGACCTCAAGGTTGTCCACAAAGTGCGACGTAAATCCTCAACCTTATCTTTAGGCCTTTGTATGGCTCCGCTATACAGTATAAACCCTACTTGTCTTAAGATTCCAAAGTTGTCATTCATTAAGACCTAAATCCTCGCATCTTCAAGGCTATTTATGTGATCTTTCACACAAATGTAAGCCGTAATTAATAAAATTGACCGGATGAAACATGTAAATTTTTCTCATGTAAATTGAAGCCAAACAGTAGGATAGCTTAAGAAGTCACCCAGGTTCTCCTCAGGATCTGTGACATCCCCTTTTCCTTCCTTTGAATTCTATAATATAAGTTCCAAATTTAAGCCATTATCCTTTCACACCTCTTTCTCTGATCGCGTTGAAAAGTGTTATTACTTTGAACTCCATGAAGATAATATCTCCTGACTTTTATCGAGAGTTTTCTTAGGTAACTTTGGTTATCTAAGATATAATTAACTTTAAGGGATTGTCTTTATAGGAAAATTTCAAGAGCCCAACTTAATATAAGTCATATCTAATTATTCATATTAAAAAAGCAAACTTGTCAGCTTATAATAAAATAGTTTTTGCAGACCAAACAAATGTTGTATGTTTCTTAGTTTATTGGATTGTGTCTAACTCTTAAGTCTTGAGTTTATCTTTCAGAATAAATGCATTACTTGAGAAGTAGTGATCTTTCATTTAANTTGGAAAAATATTCCAATAATTCCTAAGTGTTTAGGAAGTAATTTGAAACATTTTTAAGAGTTTTAATATTTATGTTTTTTTTTAATTATTTTTAATTATTAAAAATAATTAAAATAACTAGACATAGTCCAAGATGTAAAATATGTCTTTGGAAAAATGCTCAAATTATGCATCTAGACATAGTCTACAACATATAAAAATTTAAGGTCAAAATGATATTCCAACATGAATGGAGAATTGAAAAACCCCTAACCCTAATTTATTTTTTAAAAAATAATTTATTCATCAAATTAATGTGAAAATAANATCCCTAAGGTATTCACCAGATTAAGAGTAGGGAGCAGGTCCATGCAACCTTCTTAATGTCTGGTAAAAAAGGCTTGGGTTCATTTAAACTTTATTACCCAGGTTGAGAGTAGGGAGCAAATCCATGCAACCTTCTTAATATCTGGTAAAAAGCCTTGGGGTCATTTAAACTTTATTACTTACTTAATAATTCATCCTGAATATCCTGATGCTTAGTGAATATTGATGTCTTGATTATCCCCAATGCAACCTTCTTAATGTCTAGTAAAAGGCCTTGGGTTCGTTTAAATTTTATTATGTTGCTTAATAATCATCCTGAATATCCTGATGCTCAGTGAATATTGATGTCTTGATTATCCCTAAGAATAGTGTAAACATCCTGAATATCCTGATGCTCAGTGAACATTGATGTCTTGATTATTCCCAAGAATAAGGTAGTGAATATCCTGATGCTCAGTGAATATTGATGTCTTGACTATCCCCAAGAATAAGGTAATTATGTGGGTGAAGACCCTGAAATATTGATGTCTTGATTATCCCCAAGAATAAGGTAATTATGTGGGTGAAGATCCTGAAAAGGGACAAATCAGTGTTATTGAGAACACTTAGCCAAATTTTTAGTCTAAATTGGACTTGTGGTGTTTTAAAAGAGTTTAATTATATTGATTTTTCTAATCCTCTANAAAGGTTATGAATCAGACGTATCAAACTGATTCAAAGAGAAAATTGAAATTATTGGATCAATTTTGTGAAATATTATGAATCAGACGTATTAAACTGATTCAATATAAAAATTGAAATTATCGGATCAATTCTTGAAAGGTTATGAATCAGACGTATCAAACTGATTCAGTATAAAAATTGAAATTATTGTATCAATTTTGTGAAAAGTTATGAATCAGAAATATTGAACTGATTCAGTATAAAAATTGAAATTATCGGATCAATTTTGAATCAGAAATATTGAACTGATTCGAGGTAGAAAATTGAAATTATTGGATCAGTTATGAATCAGAAGTATTGAACTGATTTAATATAAAAATTGAAATTATTAGATCAATTTTGAATCACAAGTATTGGACTGATTCAATATAAAAATTGAAATTATTGGATCAATTTTGAATCAGAAGTATTGGACTGATTCAAGGTAGAAAATTGAAATTATTGGATCAATTATGAATCAGAAGTATTGAACTGATTTAATATAAAAATTAAAATTATTGGATCAATTTTGAATCAGAAGTATTGGACTGATTCAAGGTAGAAAATTGAAATTATAAGATCAATTATGAATCAGAAGTATTGAACTGATTTGAGGTATNAAATTATAAGATCAACTTTGAAAAGTTATGAATCAGAAACATCGAACTGATTCGAGGTAGAAATTGAAATTATTAGATCAATTTTGAAAAGCTATGAATCAGAAATATTGAACTGATTCAAGGTAAAAATTGAAATTATTGGATCAATTTTATTCTTAATTAGTAAATCAGAATTATCAGACTGATTTAAAATATTCTGTATAATGTGCAATAATTTATGTCATTTTGAGAAAACTTTGCAAAAATGTATTTCCAAATATGATATGGAGTATGTGATTTCATAAGGATGTTGCAAAACGCAAAAATTGCANAATTCCTATAGCTAGACCTAGGCTACTAAAGAAATTTCTAGACCTCAACCAAAAGTGAGGTCAACACTCTCACCCTCACTTCTCTATGTTGTAATAAACACACAATTTCCTTCCTCTTACCCTCACTTTCTTAGGCCACAATCCACACACAAGTTCCTCCCTCACACCCTCAATTCCCTAGGCTAAAACCCTTTTCAACACATATTTACTTACACTCACCCATGGTCGGGCTTTATCCAATCATGCATCCTCACTTTTTTATACCAAGAACTTCAAAAGTTATGCTATCATGTTGTAATTAACTAGAGTGTTGAACTTGGTGATGGTGCAAAAGGCCAATGATAGGTGGAGGAAATGCATTGATTTCACCAACTTAAACTCTGCTTGTTGGAATGAAAGCTACCCTCTACCAAGGATCGTCATATTGGTGTACTCAAAAGTCAGCCACTCTGTGATGAGTTTCTTGTATTTCATATCGGGATATCACTAGAACAAGATGCACTTGACTGAAATAGAGAAGACTTCTTTCCCAACAAGTGAGGGTGTGTTTTATTATGATGTAATGTCATTGGGGCTAAAAATACCTGGGGAACTTAACAATTCTCTCATAGATGTAATTTTTTTCTAAAAAATGGGTAAAAATATTGAAGTGTATGTGGATGATTTGCTAATTAAAAGTATATTAGTAAAAAACACAAAAAAGACCTAAAAGATGCATTTAAAGCCATTTGAAAATATAACATAAGATTGAATCCACTCAAATGCACTGTATAGACTTCAACAAAAAAAATTATTAGTTATCTCTTAGCTCTAATGTGAATAAAAGGAAACCTAGAAAAGTAGAGACATTGCTGAACGTGCCATCCCCTCAATTCATCATAGAATTTTAGAAGCTAACTAGTCAGATTGTTGACTATAAAGAAAGTAAAATAACTTTGAATGGTCAGATGAATGTGAGTAGAAATTCAAGAAGTTAAAATAATCCTTAGTGTCACTACCACTTCTCCAAAGCCCAAAACCAAGAGCTCTCCTTTTACTTAAGGGCTAGGTCAGATGTTTTTAGCTTTGTTTTGCTCTAGGAAAAGCAAGGGATGCAATTTCTAGTCCACTACACTAGTCGTGTCCTCTGAGATGCAGAAATTAGGAACTTAAAATGAAGTAGTTAATATTTAATCTTATTATTTTACCTCACAGACTTCAACCATACTTCCAGTTCAATCTGATATGGGTCATCTTTGACCACCCTCTCAAGTCAGTTCTCTCTCTACCAGAACACTTCGATCGACTCCTCAAATGGGCAGTGAAGCTCAATAGAATTGACACAAACAACGGGTGATAGTAGAATTCCTGATAAGTTTTTCCAGGTAAGGCAAGTCCGACGAAGAAACAACTAATGACAGACAAACTTGGGTGATGCACATCGATAAAGCTTTAAGCTAGAAGGGAGCAAGACTCAACCTTGCTTTAAGCAGTCCAATTATAGAGCACATATATTATTTTATCAAAGTTAGATAAGTAGTCACAAATAACCAAGCTGAGCATGAGACTCTACGCTTTGGGTATGCTTTGCTCATCAAATAAGTGCGCCATGCATCTTGGTAAAATCTGATTTACAACTGGTGGTAAATCCAGTAAATGGAGAATTCAAAGACAGAGACAAGATGATGGATAAATACTTGATCAAGGAGAAAGTAGAGATTTGAAAGTTTGCAAATTTCAAAATTGAGCACATTGCTAGAGAGAAAAATCAAGTGGCTGGCCTCCACTCTAAGTGCATCCACTGAGAGGAAGGGACGCCCCAGAGACTGGTTCAGCCTACCATAAAAAAACCATAAGGTAGAGTCAAAAACTAAAGGATTAAAAATTTTGATGGATCACTACATCTACTATCTGGAGGAAGTGAAGATATCAAAGGAAGTTGAGGATCCCAAAAGATAAAAATTCAATGCCACATAGTATCTCTTGATCAAGGGGAAATTTTTCAAAAAGTGGTAACAATGGGTGTTTAAGGGAGAACAAGACAAAAGATGTTCTCCAAGGGATGACAAAGGGCACTTAGGATAAAAGACCCCATACACATAATACAACGATAAGGCCACTTCTGCCAAACACTCCTTAAGGTTGCAAAAGAATTGTCTAAGAGATTTAAGCAATGATATAAGTACACAACCCTGCAACCCAGTCAATNCATTGAACATATCCCCCAATCATCGCGCTCCAAGTAACATCATTTTTAAGACTTAATTCTTTAAATATGGTGCAGGCGTAATCCATTGACTCACACTTTGCATACATGTCGAGTATTGCAGTGTTCACCAAAACATCCCCTTCGTGAAAAGATCTCCTCAGACAAAAACAATGGATGCTCTTTCCTTGTAACAAAGCCTTGGCTTCTCCGACCACAGGAAGAATCCCCACCATTGTTGAACTATTTGGATTTGTCCCTCTCCTCTGCATTTCTAATACAAATCCGACTGCATCATTGTATAAACCGTGCAAGGAAAGACCAGAAACCATGGCGTTCCATGCAACCACGTCTCGATTTTTTACTTGTAAGAACACGAGGCGAGCTTCATCTACTCGTCCACATTTCATGTACATGTCAATTAAAGATGTTGAAATGTACAAATCACAATCCAAACACATTCTCTTTGCATGATTATGAATCTCTATTCCTTCTTCCAGTGCGAGAAGGGTAGAGCAAGCTTTGAGAACAAATGGAAAAGTGTACTTGTTTGGTGTTACGCCGAAACGAATCAAACGATAATAGAGATCTATTGCTCGATCGAAGGGACCCTTCCAAGCATAAGCTCTGATCATGGCGTTAAATAAAAAGATGGTTGGTTTAGGAATCTCATCAAAAATGAGATGAGCAACCTCGGTTTTGTTGGATGATAAGTAGATTAAAGATAGCTTCTCGAGAAGGGCAGGATGATGGACATGGGCTTTGCTCCAAAGAATTTGTTGTTGGATTTTCTCCATGTGAAGAAAGGAATAGGATGAAGTGAGGATGAAACTATGGCGGATTTTAGCATGAAAAATGTTAGGGTTAATGAAGAGAGATAAGAAAAGAGGGCCTGAATGGGAAAGGAATCTTTTTTTTATCACTAACATCGCCTACTGCAAGATGTGGTGGTTGTAAAATACATACCATTAGAGAGCCAATACATGAAAACAAAAATGAAGAAATAAAATCAAATTTTGTAACTAATTTAACTTATTCTAATGAAGAGTCACTACATTACACATTTGTTGCAATTGAAAATCTCAAGAAGAGTGAAAACATTTGGTTTAGTCCCACATATAACGATTGATAAATGTTGGTGTACGAACTCTTCCATATTTGGTTTAGCCCTCTTCCATAAACTTAAGCTTTTGGAATGAAAAAAAATTTGATCGCTAATGTATCAAGCCCAACTTGAGTCTCCTTTTGGGCTAACCTTCTTAAGCAAGAGGTATCGAAGTCAATAATTTGTTAATGATGTGGTGGTTTATGGCATTTGTTGACTTCAACGAAGATTGAGTAAAGTTCAAGAGTACATGACTCCTCCCATGATAGCTCCATGTAATTGAGTAGACTCTTGGTACATAATATCTTAAACCCAAAGAAGAAAAGACAAACACCCATTAGTTCAGTGATAGCTGATGTAAAGAACACTCATATGAGAAGGAGATTGAAGGCAAATGAAAGAAGTAGCAAAGTAAGACTAAGATTGGCCTCTCTCTCTCAAACAAATCTAACAGAGAAAACGAAAAAAAAAAAACAAAACAAGAACATTAAATTATTGCCTGACTCCATAAATCCCTGCAGATACTCGATGATAACGAGTTAATGAAGTTTGCCATCAAATCCGTTCGTCGTAGACAAAAAAGGGACTCTGTTCATCGGTTATGTCCTTCGTCGAAACAAAAAGAATTCCATTCCAGNCTGCAGATACTCGATGATAACGAGTTAATGAAGTTTGCCATCAAATCCGTTCGTCGTAGACAAAAAAGGGACACTGTTCATCGGTGATGTCCTTCGTCGAAACAAAAAGAATTCCATTCCATCAAATTAAGAAATCGATATAAGAACTCTAAGGGTGCTTTCAGGTTACCAGATTTTGGGAGCTTCCCAATGTGATTCGGAGGGAATCAGAGCTTCCGCTGCTCGATTATATATATGTAGCGGGGGGACGCCATTGCTGCTCTCCTGTACAGCTTTGAAGGAGGACAATNTCAGGTTACCAGATTTTGGGAGCTTCCCAATGTGATTCGGAGGGAATCAGAGCTTCCGCTGCTCGATTATATGTATGTAGCGGGGGGACGCCATTGCTGCTCTCCTGAACAGCTTTGAAGGATGACAACAGTGATGGTGACGGCGGCGGAAACTGAGGCAGACGGTGCGGCGGACGACGGTAGTGTTGAATTTTGCGGGAATTTTTTTAGGGCGGTCGAGACGCTTGAAACCGGATTTCTCATCCGAATGTTCATAATTTCTGTGTCATTGGCTAGTCCCACCAGGGTCGAGATGTAATTTGTAAATTTATTTCTGAAATTTACAAATAGCACCCAATTCTTCTCCGTTAATGTAACTCCCACTAAAAATTTTAATTTTTACATGCAGTGGTCCAGCCTGTTGAGGAGTATGAAATGAATGTTGTCTTTGAAAAATTAAAGTTTTGGTGTGAGATACTTAAATAGATAAAAGTTGAGTGTCTCAAATTATGTGGTAGCTAATGATTGTAATATTGTTAATTGATCATATATGTTTAGTTGGTGACTGCAATATCGTCAATTGTCTAAATATGTTATAGTTGAATGTTGTAGTAGTAGTTAGTCACATAAGTCATACTTGTAAGTCTATTAATTTATCATATGAATCGTGGTTTGGAATTGCAATAATGTTAGTTAGTCATAAAGATTGTAGTTGAAGGTTATAATTGTTAGAAAAAGTGGAGCCCGATCCACTATGCTTGGGCGGTTTATTTACTTTGGAGAGTCACACCTTTTCAAAAATAATCACTCCCGTCTTCCTCTTTTATGAAGTGAAGCATCTCTTCGCTCTCGTGATAAAAGCTTCATGCAACCTTCCCGTTGACTTCTTCAGATATTTGATAGACTTTCTAATGTTATAAATGATGTCATTAATCCCTCTCAAACCAACTTGCACCATGATATTCAATATATGTGCACGGCACGAACATGAAAAAAATATTCCTTAAAATGCAATTTCCCTCTTGTTATAAAATTTGATTGGAGCAAGCTAGTAGCAACATCATTATTACTAGCGTTATCTAAATTGATAGTAGATACTTTGTCATGCATCTTTCAATCTAACAATCAATCACAAATGAATGTGTCAGTATAAGGTGGATCCAATTCAATGAAATTAATAATTCATTTTTGCATCTTCCAAATCTGATCAATGTAATGAGCAGTTAAACACATATATTTGATTGTTTGATTGAAAGTCCAACAATCAAAGGTTAATGAAAACCTGTGAATATCCCTAAATTGCTTTCTGAGCTTCTCTTTTTTGAACTTATAAATCTTTATGCAATCAGTTTTTATTGTGTTTCTTGAAACTTTCTCATAAATTGAGTTCAAGAACTTCAATAAAATGTTAAACCAAGTATGTTCAACAATATTAAAATGATACGCAAGCACTATAATCATTTTGAAGATTATCTCCCTAATCTTATGTTGATCATAGCTTTTTAGATCGTGAAAAATTGGAATCTCAACATCTGCTTCAAAATCAGTTGGCATAAAATTCAACATTTTCTGTTTTCTTTCAGAAAGACCAACAACTTCTTTAGTTTTAGCTTTGATTTGTCTGCATTCCCTCACATGACGTAGAAGTTGAGAAGTAGTCCCTGTTTCAGATTTTTGAAATTTTGTTCGACAACAAATGCATAACCAAAAAGTAGTTTGGACTTCTTTAATCGGAAATATTGCCTCAACAAAATACTCCCACACTACTGACTTCCTCTTCATATCATTCTTATTAAAGACTTCTTCACTGCTATTATCAAAGACAACTTGAGGTACTACTTCTGGCTCTGTACTTGGTAAATTAAGATTGGCAATATCGTTGCTATTTTGAGCTTCTAGTAGCAATTGATTGTTGGATAAATCTGATTGTGAAAAGTTTAATTCGGACATATTTGCACTTGCACACTAACTGAAATCAAAACTAAGGAATTAGTATTACTTCATACATGCATACATAGATGCAATCATAACCATATATTTACTTCGCAACATTATCAATTTACCATACCAAATAAAACATGCAAACGACACATACCAAATAAAACCATTCAAATCTGACTCGATGTAAACTAGTGTAGGGNTGGGGATTAGATTTTATGGGACCATTTATACCCTCATTCGAAAATATATACATATTGATTGCAGTGGATTACATTTCAAAATAGATTGAAGCAATCACTTTACCTCGGTGTTTCAAAATTTTTAATTAAAAATATTTTTATAATATATGGAATACCGAGAGTAATCATTATCGATGAAGGATCTCATTTTAGGAATGCAACAGTTGCAAGATTTGTGGAAAATATAATATAATGCATAAAATTGCAACTGTTTGTCATCCCCAGACTAGTGGTTTAGCAGAAGTATCTAATCATGAAATTAAGAGATTTTTTGAAAAGAGTGTTAATCCTAGTAAACTGGATTGGTCTACTAGATTAGATACTACATTATGAGCATACAGGATAGCCTATACGACAACGATAGGAATGTCCCCTTATAGATTAATTTTTGGGAAGACTTGTCACTTTCCAATTGAATTGGAGCATAAAGCTTATTGGGCGATAAAAAAAATTCAATTTCAATTTGAAAGAAGCTGGTAAGAAAAGATTATTGTAATTGAATAAGCTTGAGGAAATTAGGAATGAATCTTATGATAATGCGAGGATTTATAAGGAAAAGATGAAAGAATGGCATGATTGAAAGATAATAAAAGAAGAATTTGGAGTTGGAAAGGAAGTTTTATTATAAAATACAAGATTGAAATTATTGAAGTCTAGGTGGAAAGGGTCATTCAGAGTTATAAAAGTCTACCCCTATGGGGCAGTTAATATTGAAGACCCCAAGACTGGAAGAATATTTAAAGTGAATGGGCACAGATTGAAATCATATTTTGATGGTTAAAGACCGGCTTTAAAGAGACTATAATGTTGGGTCACCCAGAATAAGACTGGGAATGTTAGGCTGACGACATTAAACCAAGCACTTTGTGGGAGGCAACTAATATATATCATTATTAGTTAGTTTTTAAGTTTGTTTTGTTTGAAATATTTTATGTATATTTGTGTTTATGTCTTTATATAGTCCTTGTATTTGATAAAATATTTAGAAACATCTTTAGTTGTCTAATTTTATAGAAAAATTGAAAATATAATGGTTTGAAATCAAAACGGTGAAAATTTTAGAACTGGCGCATGATGCGCCGTGGGTCCGAAAATGTTTAAAACATGTCAAATGGTGGTTTTTGGCAGTTTTTGGCAGTTTCTTCTCCATTACACTCCTAAAAACTGACTCCAACCCATATTTTAGGGGGAAAATTGAGGGAAGAGTCATCACTTTTCAAATCCTATGGCTTCCCACTCTAAAAACTCCAATAGATTTGGAATTTTTAACCAGAGAAAGTTCGTCAGTTTTGATCACAGAAATTACATGATTGAGTTCTAGAGAAGAAGAGGCTTATCAAAGAAAACGGATTTGTGATCGAGGATTCAACACGTCGAACACTCGAGTAAAATAAACTTTTGCGCAGAGGCGTTAGGAAGTGATTTGCTACACTACTGCCGCTGTTGTTGTTCCTGTAGTAAAAGAATTTTATGCAAAACTTCATGGGATCTAGCAAGGAATGAATGTGTAAGGCATGTTTGTGCAGTTCACTTCTTCAAGAATAAACAAGATGTTTATGATTCAAAATGTGTCTATCTATCATTATGCAAACTTTATCCTAATAAGAGAGAATATGAATGAACTCTACCACTATCTTACGGATGAAGATACAAATTGGGAGACCAGAGATGATGGAAATATAAGTTTTCCTTTGTCATTTTTAAATCTAATTTCAAAACCCTGACACATCTTCATTTCATCAAAATTATTGCCTACCAAGAAAATTAGTTAGGTAACTAAGGAGAGTGATATTTTGAATTATTGCATTCAGACTGGAAAACCTATTTATGTTGGAATTATTATTTTGAAATTGATTTTGGGTTTGAGTGTGAATGGATCTGCAACTGGACTTGGACATCCATCCACAATTTTTCTACTATGCAGTCATTCCCAAGTACCTTATGAAAGTTGGGAAAAAGTGCTTCTTTCTTGGAAGCCGATGGATCTAGAAGTCTATTGCAACTGTATTGGAATAGGAGATGAAAATAATATGAATGTATTGATGGATCAAGGATATCAGAATTCATCACCTGTTCAGCCCTACTACAACTCGAGTGCACTTTTAAAGAGGATCAAGAAGATAGAGAAAGAGGTGCAGAATCTCATGCATGTGATTGGACATATTACTGAAATGCTGGATCATCTGGATTAGAGACTCAATGAACATTTTGAACATACATGGCATATTGAAGATGGATTGGTACGTATGTTCAAGAAACATGCTTGGATTGAAGAGGAAAATTCAACTGATGAATTTCCATTTCGACCCTTCTACAACCTATATGTACACTACCAATCTATGAGAGATATTCAGGAGGACGATAGTGAAGAAGATGTTTGATCTTAATTTATGCACATAAAGTTTTGTTTAGTATTGTTTGTTTTAGTTTCTTAAGTTGGATTGCATTTCCTTTCTAATTAACATTATCTATGTTTATGTTTTGAATTTTGATGTTTATATTTCAGTGTTAGGATGTTGGTTTGCTTTAGAACACTGAATTTGATGTTTGTTGGCTTGAAAAATGTTAGTTAGTAATAGCTTGGATTTTATATATAAATGTGACTTGTTTGTTGTTTGTGAAATTTTTGTGTTAATGTGATGTTTATTTATGCTTACAAAGGTTTATTTGAGTCAAATAGAGGTTGACGAAAAGCGGTACGGAGCATATTTCCACAAAAAAATGAAATCCGGTAAATTTGAGCTATGACGCATGATGCACCAATTTACAGAGCCTTGGCGCATTATACGCCAAAAGTCCGAACACGCCTTATTGCCTAGAAAACTGCAAAATCACACGGACAAACTTCATTTTCGCTGCTTGGGTCATCACCTACCTCAAGACCTTGGTCTAGGGCATCACATTGTGGGCGAAAGAGAAGGATTCAGAGGCCAAAAACCATAGATTCATCTTCTCTTGGTAAGAGCTTCACTTTAACTTAGAAATTTTTTATTTTCACCATGGATTTGGGAGATCCAAAATTTGGGATTTTTGATGAAAAAGCTTGAAGAAAAATCATGGTGAAAAGTTTCTTACCAAATAATCTTGCTTGAGGAGTTAGATTTTTTATTTAGTGATTTATTTGGACTATATTTTGATTTTCATTCAATTTCCAAATGGCTCCCTGTGTTAAGAGAGGAAGGTCGTCCAAGGACTTCAATGCATGAAGATTTGTTAGTTTCAAAGCCCAACACAATTATAATACCCAGATGGAGACAAAAAGCATGATCCAAGAACTGGCATTTGCAAACCCGGGTGGCGAGCTCGGGAGACTAATTCTTGCCCGGAACTGGAAAAGATTATGCTACTTCACTACCGTAGCAATTGTCCCAATGGTTTGGGAGTTTTATGCAAACCTGAGGTTCACTGCTGAAGATTACATCTCGGTGAGAGGTAAGCATATCGAATTTTTTGCTGAAAGGATCAATATTTTTTATGGTCTGAGAAATGTATTTTTTGATGAATACGCTGCATTTGTAATAACTGATTCATCACTAGAGGAAGTAATTTTATTTTTGACTGATGGAAGAGGGGAATGAAAAATTAAGAATAACATGATAGTTAACTACCCTACTTCCATGTTTACTATTCGGTCAAAAGTATGGCACCACTTCATTTTTGTCAGACTGTTGCCAACAAATCATTTGGCTGATGTTACTAAAGACAGAGTTGTGCTAAACTATTGCATTCAGAACATGAAAGCAATGGATGTTGGTGCACTTATAGTTCAATATGCTTAGAGTATAGCTAGTAGTTGTACAACTGGTGGTTTGGGATACCATGCCTTGATTTTCACTCCATTTGAACAATCAGGAGTATAATCCCATAGAATTGAAGAGAGATTACAACCACAAAATTTGATTGGGAGGCATATGATTCAAAGAGTAGAATCAATTGTTGAGTCTAGGATTGGAAGACGGATAGGCCCTCTACAATTGCTGCAATGGCATCTACTTCTCGATCTACATCGCTTGAAGGTAGTATGGATCAACTCATGATTTAAAAAATGGATATAGTTAATATTCAAACTCTGTTGGGAGATATAGGAGCAAAGAATGCATATAATGATGAATATCAGCATAGGAAATTACAACATGATATTGAGTTTGAGAATGTCATGGTAAGACATCTTAGGGGTGAACCTAATGTGGACTTTCTTGCTTGCCCCAGTTTCACTCCCTATACTCCCATTCATGATTATGATGATGATGATAATGAAGAAGAAGAAGAAGAAGAATCAGATGATGAAGATGACGGAGATGAGGATTGATATTTTATGATTCTAATTAAGTTTGTTTTTGATGTTTGATTGTTGTTGTTGTTTGTATTGTGATGTACTTTCATTTGAAACTTTTTGTAGTAAAAACTTTTATGTTATGTTGTGAACTGAATCTGTAATAGTAACTGTAGACTTTCACTTTTTCTACTTTTTTAGTATTTTCAGTTTAGTTTTTTTCAGTTTTTTTTGTATTTATGTTTTAATTCTCAGCAAGTTTTTTAGAATATATTATGTTTTATTTAAAGCTTTAAAGCATGTATGTAGGTTTATAGTTAGTACATGTATTATACCAAAGCCCGATTTCATAGTCAAAAATCATCTACATGTTAGTTTTTATTTTTATGGATTTACTATTTTCTTTCACATACTAAATTTTATACTAAAAATATCTTTAAAATCACTTAAAAACTTAAGTTTGGGGGAAAGAAAATTTTCTTTTGAAAAGGAGTAAACTAAATTTTATTTATCCTTAGGTAACTATATTTTTAAAATTAATTTAACATGGCCTGGGATGTTAAGATTTAACTTTAAATGATTATACTTATGTTTATAAATATTGCAATAAATTTAGGTAAAAGTTTTTTTTAATAATGAAGGTGAATTCTAAAGTTAAAGATATTTGGTATGATAGGATATGACTATGTTTTTTCTATTTAAAGTAAGGAAAATTGCATTTTTGAAATATTAAGAATTTTAGAGTTTCATGTAAGAAGAAAAGAATGAGACTTTATGCAAAATCATAAATTAATATGAATTTATAAAGTGAAGAAAGGTATAAGAATGAAACTTTATGAAAAATCATAAACTAATATGAATTTATAAAGTCAAGAAGGTAAAAAGTTTTGACTTTAAGAAGAGGATAGTGAAGTTCAAAATTATTAAAGGCTATCCAGATATAGTAATACACACTTAAAAAAGAAAGAGAAAAAGAAAATAAAGGATTTAAAAGATTCTCAAATAAAAGAAAAAAGAGAAATAAAAAGAAAAGAAAAATAAGTGAGGAGAAGCTTGAGGAGATGCCTAATAAAAAATTGATTTCACTTAAATCAACTTAAGGAAGAAGCTTTATTACATTTTCTAAACTTGTATTGGATTATTATTAGCATTCCTAGTAAAGTTTTCATGAAGTTCTTTTTCATATGAATGTTATAAATGTCCTTAATATGACAAATTGCAATTCTTCATGAAATAAATATAGATTCAAAAATCTTAAAAGTGATTACTAAGTATTCCTAGACTTAGAGTTTGAATCTAAGTTATTAAAGGCTTTTTCTTAAATTTTACAATTCTACTTCTTAAACTAAAGCATAGAAGTTATAAGTTAATCTCTATCTTAAGTCATATACCTTTATGTAATAAAAGTGTCACTTGAGGACAAGTAACATTTAAGTTTAGGGGATTTTGATACATCAAAATAATATACTATTTTACGTACCTATTTTATGCTTATTTTTGGTGATATGACACTTTAAAGAAGGGTATTTTTGTGTTTTTGTTCCATGTATATCATTTTTAGGCATTTTGAGAAAAAATGGTAAAAAGGACAAAATTTGGAGCCGAAACAACGAATTTTGGAATTCTGGCGCATGATGCGCCAGATCGACGCATAATGTGCCAGAGATGACTTTTTCAAATTAGGTGGTTTGAGATGAATTTTGCTTGAATTTTCAAAGGGACACTTCTTCTACACACCTCTTAGAGTAATTCAATTCATATAGACACTTTGGACGGTTCTTTTATGATGGGATATGACTCTTGGATCAAATGACACTTTGGAAAGTTCTTTTATGGAGGGAATTTTTAGGGAATTTTGAATTCTTTTCCAAAGGAGGCAGCCTAAAATTAAAGAAGAAGACCTAAAGAGTTGAAGTGTGTGTGGCGTGAGAGAGAGAGAAAGGGGGCATGAGTTATAGATAGAGAGAGGAGGAGATTTTCTTCTAAGGTTGTAAGAGGAGAGGGAAGGTGAGAGATTTTTTCTTCATTACACTTCTAAAAGAGAATTGAGAATGATTGTAAAGAGAGAAAGGCTTGGAGAGAACTTCTAGGGATTTACTTGGGAAGGATTATGAGATAAGTTGTATTTTTATTTCTTTTATTTTGTAAACTTATTTTTATATATGAAATCCGTGTTATATGGTATCCTTCTCATGATTTTTGAGTAGTCTTCTCTATCCTTCTCCCTACTTTAAGATATGGTTTTGTGAAGAATAGATTTTGTTTTCTACAGTTTTAAATGATAATAATTTGTGATGATTTGAACTCCAATCTTCATTTACTTTTCAATCTGGCCAATTCAAATGTTAAAACTTGTTGAGAGACATATGTTCTTAAATGAGATATGATTTATATAACATAGGGAGAATCACATTTGATTTCATAAGAGAGTATGTCATCCATGGGATTGGGTGCAAATAAATAAGAAAATATACTTTGTTGGATGTAGAATTGGAGATTTTAAGGTGACAGATTAAAATCCCCAATTTGGTTCAGTTGATTGGAAACTAATGCGAGATTATTAGCCCTTACGGGAGGGAGTGGTGGGAGCCCTAGAGTGTAAGCTAATATCCTCCCAGGCTAACCACAGAATTAGGGACCAAGCTTTGGATTAGTCAATGTTTTTTATAGCACTCAGAAAAGGGTAAGGAATATGATTGCTCCTTTTTGGCACAAAACAGTTTTTATATATATTTTCAAATGATTTCAATTTCTTCACAATCCATATACTCGTTGTAAAGGGGAGGGATGATTTCTTAAATCTGAACTTTTCGTCACAACAAAAACTTTGTTTAATTTTCGTAATTTTACTTTTAAAAGTTTAGTATTTAGTTTAGTTTAATTTCTGTAGTCTTACCTCTGCATTTGAATTAGCATTCACTTGTGTAGTTAATTTTCAAACTTGGCACTTTAATTTTACTTTTGTTTTTGTTTTTGTTATAAAATAGTTTTCATAATTTACTTTAGGATTTTTCAACTTTCTTGTGGGATCGATATCTAGGACTCCATTAGAGCCCTTTATTACTTGAGTGATATGTATACTTGCGTTGATATTAAAGGGGATTTGATAGTTTAAAAAGAGTTTTCAAAGATAAATTATTTACATAAAGAGTACTTTTGTTGGGATTATATTGCATATTTATTATATATCTGTCGTGTGTAATTTTTTAATATTAAAAAATATTTGCAAAATTGTCACACTAAATCACCCGCATTGCATCAGGACTCTACTCCTAATTACTCACAAAGAGTGAAAAATCAGGGCAGGGTAACCCAAACCACTAGTTATAGAGCTCTTAGCTATACTTTGTGCATGATGAACTATAAGGGCACCAACATCTATTGCTTTCATGTTCTGAATGTAATAGCTCAATACAACTCTATCCTTTGTTACATCGGCTAGATGATTTGTTGGTAGTACTCTAGAAAAAATGAAGTGGTGTCACACCTTTGATTGAATAGTCAACATGGAAGCAGAGAAGTTAACTTTCTAATTATTTTTAGTTCTCCATTCTCCTCTTCCATCAGTCAGATAGGCAATCACTTCATTTAGTGATGAATCAGCTGTCATGAATGCAGCATATTATAAAAAGCATTGATCCTTTCTCCAACAAATTTAACTTGATTACCTCTTACATGGATGTGATTGTCATCAGTGAAACTCAAGTTGGCATAAAACTCCTGAATCATTGGTATAATCGCTACTGCAGTGAAGTAGCAAAACCTTTCCCAATTTCTGGCAATGATCAACTTCTTGATCTCGCCACCCGGGTTAGCAAATGCCCATTCTTGAATCAATCTTCTTGATTCTATTTGAGTGTTATAACTACATTGGACGTTGAATTTAACAAATCTTCGTGTATCAAAATCATTTGACGTTTTCTTCTCTTTACTCGTGGAGCAGTTGGAAGTTCTTTGAAAATCTAAATAATATCCAAATAAATTACAAAATCAAAAATCTAACTCCACAAGTAAGATTATTTTGTAAGAAACTTTTCACCATGAGTTTCTTCAAGCTTTTTCATCAAAAATCCCAAATTTTGGATTTTCTATAATTTAGAAAAAATTCATTTTCAAAATTAAAGTGAAGCTCTTACCAAGAGAAGATGAAATTTAAGACTTTTTGCCTCCAAAATCTTCTCTATCGTGCTCAATGTGAAGCCCTAGGTCAAGGTTTAGAGGTAGGAGACGACCCAAGAAGTTAAAATGGAGTTTTACTATGTGATCACATGGTTTTTTAAGAAATTTGGCGTTTTTGAGAATTTGGCGCATAATGCGCCAATTCTCTATAAATTGGAGCATCATGCGCCAATCTGGCGCATCTTGCGTCAACAGCTTAATTTTTTTTATTTCATTTTCTGTGAAAATCTGCTCCGTACCGCTTTACGTTTACCTCTAATTAACTCAAATGAACCCTTATAAGCATAATTAAACATTACTCTAAGATCCATCTTTCACAAACAACACAAAACTCACTTTTATATATAAAATCTGCGCTATTACAAACTAACACTTATCAAGCCAACAAACATTTATTTCAGTGTTTAAAACAAACCAAAACATCCTAACACTAAAATCTAAACATCAAAAATACCAAACACAAACATTGATATAGTTCAAAAATAAAAGTAAATGCAATCTAACATAACAAAAAACTAAAATAAGCAGTACTAAACAAAATGTTTCGTGCATATATTAAGTTTAAACATATTCTTCACTTTCGTCCTCCTAGATATCTCCCATAGATTGGTAGTGCACATACAAGTTGTAGAAGGGTCGATAAGTAAATTCATTAGATGAATCATCCCCAATCCAAGCATGTTTCTTGAACAAACGTACCAAACCATCTTCAATACGACTAGTACGCTCAAAATGTTCTTTTAAGTCTCCAATCCAAGTGATCCAACATTTCAGAAATATTCCCAATTGCATGCATAAGGTTCTGCACCTCTTTTTCCATCTTCTTGATCCTTTTCAAAAGTGCGTTAGAACTGAAGTAAGGCTGAATAGGTGATGAATTCTGGGATGCTTGATCCATCAGTACATTCATATCGTTTTCATCTCCCATTCCAATAAAATTATTATAGACTTCTGAATCCATTGGCTTCCAAGGAAGAAGTACTTTTCCCAACTCTCATAAGGTACTTGTGATTGACTGCATAGTAGGAAAATAATGGATGGATGTCTAAGCCCAGTTACAGATCCTTAACAATCAAACCCAAAATTGATTTCACAATGATTGCTCCAATATCAATAAGTTTTCTTTCATGAATACAGTAATTCAGAATGACACTCTCCTTAGTTACCTCACTGATTTTTATTCTAGGCAGTAATTTCGATGCAATAAAGAAGTGTCATGTCTTAGAAGCAAGATTTAACAACGATGAAAAAAAACCTACATTTCCATCATCTCTGGCCTCCCAATTTGCATTTTCATCCGTAAGGTAACGATAAAGTTCATTCATATTATCTCTCGTAGGGTTAAAATTCACGTAATGGAAAATAAGCACATTTTCAATCATAAACATCTCGTTTATTCTTGAAGGAGTGAATTGCACAATTTTTTCTTGCACATAGACTATTCCTTGGTTGATTCCATGTAGATTTCAATAAAAATCTTTCACCACAGAGATGACTACGGAAGCAGTAGTGTAACAAAGCACTTCCCTACGTCTCTGTGGAATAATCACTTCAATTTCAGTACTGCGTGTATTGAATCCTTGATTCACAAACCCCCTTTCTTTGATTAGCCTCTTCTTCACTAGAACATGATCATGCAACTTCTGTGCATCAAAATTGATGAACTTTCTCCGATTTAAAATTGCAAATCTAGCAAAATTTTTAGAGTAGGATGTCTTTGAACTTGAAATCTAGTGACTCCTCCCTCGTTTTCCCTTCTAAAATTGACTTTAGAATCAATTTTTGGGAGTTATAAGGAGAAGAACCCACCAAAAAATACCTTTTGAAACATTGTAAGTCATTTTCATTGATGTGGAGCATCATTCGCCAATTCTGGTGCATCATGCGCCATCTCTTTGGAATTTAGTGCATCATGCGCCAATCTAGCGCATCATGCGCCAGTTCCAAAAAAATTGCATTTTCGATTTCGATAAAAAATATCAATTCTTCCATAAAATTAGGTAAATAAAGATGTTTTTAAATACACAGATTCTATGAAAACACAAATATAAATATGTGTAAAGATTCCAAACAAGAACTTAAAATCAAAATAAATAATGATAAGTATAAGTTAACTCCCACAAAGCGCTTGGTTTAATGTCATCAACCCAACATTCCCAGTTTTTATTCTGGCTGGCCCAACATTATAGTCTCTTTAAAAACTGGTCTTTGACCATCAAAACATGGTTTCAATCTGTGTCCATTTACTTTAAATATCCTTCCAGTTTTAGGATCTTCAATATTAACAGCTTCATAGGGATAGACATTTATAAATGGCCCTTTCCACCTAGATTTCAATTTTCCAGAAAATAATTTCAATCTTGTATTGTATAATAAAACATTCTATTCAGGTTCAATATTTTTTTTAAATATCTTCTGATCATGTCATTCTTTCCTTATAAATCCTAGCATTATCGTAAGATTCATTCCTAATTTCTTCAAGCTCATTCAATTGCAATAATCTTTTCTTAGCAGCTTCTTTCAATTTGAAATTGAATTCCTTTATAGCACAATAAGCTTTATGTTTTAATTCTACCGACAAGTGACAAGTCTTCTCAAAAATTAATCTATAAGGGGACATACCTATAGGTGTCTTATAAGTTGTCTTATATGCCCATAATGCAGCATCTAATCTAACATATCAATCCATTTTACTAGGATTTACACTTTTTTCCAAAATTCTCTTAATTTCAGGATTAGATACTTCTGCTAAACCACTAGTTTGGGGATGATAAGTAGTTGTAATTTTATGCATTATATTATATCTTTCTACCAATCTTACAATTGTTGCATTTATAAAATGAGATCATCCATTGGTAATGATTACTCTAAGCATTTCATATCTAGTAAAAATATTTTTCATTAAAAATTTTGAAACACTCTGAGCATCACATCGAGGTAAAGTGATCGCTTCAATTCATTTTGAAACATAATCCACTGCAATCAATATATATATATATATATATAT
>JXCR01086802.1:182893-232560 GCA_002079205.1 Phalaenopsis hybrid cultivar | reverse complement strand
ATATATATATATATATATATTGGAATGAAGGTATAAATGGTCCCATAAAATCTTATCCCCATACATCAAAAATTTCAAGTTCCAAATTAAAATCGAGAGGCATTTCATATCTTCTTGAAATTTTACCTAATGTCTGACATCAATCTCATGTATATATATATATATATATATATATATATATTAACATCTCTATATAGAATAGGTCAATAAAATTCAGATTATAAAATTTTATGTTCAGTTCTATCATTCACAAAATGTCTTCCAAATTCAAAATATGACATTTTTAAAAAATTTCCTGAATTTCTTTGTAAGACACACATCGTCTCATTACTAAATCTTTGCATAGTTTATATAAATAAGGGTCATAAAAAAATAAGACTTTGCATCATGAATGAATTTCTTTTCTTTTTATTTTGTTAATCCATATGACAAAATACCACTAATGATATAAATTACAATATCAACATACCAAGGTATTTCACATCCTTTTACAGAATAAAGTTGTTCATCAGGAAAAGTTTCATTAACTTCTTTTTTCATGTCAAGTATTTCTTTCTGTTCTAACCTAGATAGATGATCAGCAATTGGATTATCAGTCCATTTCCTATCGACTACTACAACTCGAACTCTTGCATCAAAAGTACCCATCTAATTAGTCTTTTTTTAGCAACCCTCTTTCGCATCAAATATTTAATAGCCGAATGGTCAGTATGCACAACAAAATTAGCTCCAACCCGATATGACATAAACTTATCAAAAGCATATATAATGGCTAATAACTCTCTTTCAGTGGTGGTGTAGTTAATCTGAGAATCATTAAGAGTTTTACTAACATAGTATATAACTTTAAAAATCTTATCATATCTCTGTCTTAATACAACTCCAATTGCATAATCACTTGCATCACACATTAATTCAAAATGTTTCTCCCAATGAGGTGAAACAATTATAGGAGCAGTGATCAATTTTTTCCTTAAAATCTCAAAGGCTTGAAGGCAATCTTGGTTGAAATCAAAATTTGTATCTTTTTCAAGAAGTTTTCATAAAGTTTTAATAACTTTTGAAAATCCTTAATATATCTGTCGGCACTATTTTTGGTGTGGGGTTTGCCCGTAAGAAGCTTTCGGTCATCANAGGAAAGTCCTATAGCTAGACCTAGGCTATTAAAGAAGTTTCTAGACCTCAACCAAAAGTGAGGTCAACAGGGATTGTTTCCTGAACACTTTTATGACCTTTTGGATATTTTGAAAGATAATTGGACTTATTATACTTTGTTCCAGAAAATCATCCATTAAAACCTTTAAGGACCCATCAAGTTATGACATAGAGCCTGGTAGATACACCTTGAACTGGTTTTCTTATTTTTTGTTCTCGCAATTTATTTAGATTTCATGAAAAATTATATATATGTTGCAAGTTCTAACGTTTCAGCGGGAGTGTGAGAAGATGATGGGTATGCATTTACTTTTTTGTAATGCAATTTCCTTTGTTGCATTTAACTACTTGCACCAGCTTTAATTACAGAACCTTTTTCAAAATTGCAAGTTACGAAACCATTTCTCAAAATTAACCAACATTTTCAAAATTAAATAATAAAACAAAAATTTCATAACAAGTCCTTTGAATTTATGGGAGTCCCTCTGATGAGGTAAGCCATGATTGCAAAAAAGATCTCCCCACTTTAAACGAGCTTAACAATTCATTCAAGCTAAGTAAATTCAGAAGAAAATAGTGGTACTGGAATGAGGGAAACATGGGATCTGAATCGGTGTCGCTTTAATCAACTTTAATCCCCCAATAATTATGGATTTGAGCTTGTCATTTAAAACTTTGAACCTGTAGACTTTAGGACTACTGCTCCACAGAGGAACTTGGAGCTAGGATCGTGGGCAACATTGCAGATGGATCTACAATAGAAAAATCTTCCCTTAGAATTAAACAACAAGCCATAAGATTTTGGGGTCATTTACCTAATACAACATAGTTCCTCACTTTATCTTTAGACCTTTGCACAATTATGTTGTGCAATTTATTGCATAACTCATATTAGGATTCTGAGGATGTCGTTCGTTACGACATAAATCCTCTTATCTTCTAGGCTATTTGCATGGTTGTGTCTTGTAAATGTAAGCACTATATAATAATAATTCACAGGATAAAATACTAGATAATTTTCTTCTCGAAATAAAATTCAAACCAATTGATAGCTTGAAAAGTCAGTGAGGTTCTCCTCAGAATCTGTGATAACCCCTAGCTATCTCCCTTTGGACTCCATAACAATGCTCCAAATTTGTGCCTTACATATTTTACACTCCTTGGTCTGATCATTGAAATGTCCCACCCTTTAAAATTCTTGAAGACAAAATTTTCTAATCTAAATTGAGAGTTTTCTTAGGTGACCTCGGTCAGTTAAGATGTAATTAACTATCGGAGTTTTCCTTTACACGAAACTTTAGAACCAACCTTAATATAAACCCTATATAATATTTTATATTCGTTAGGGGAATTTATCGATCAACATAATAGTTCACAGACTAAAATGGATGTCATAAATTCTTCAGTTTACTTAATCGAGTTGCACTAGTAAGTGGGATGACTATTCTTCAAGACAGGTATGTCACTTGTAGTGTTGTGCTCATTTATAAAAACTATTGTCTATATGGGATCAGTTCAGTCTCGTATTTTTGAAAATTAAAATATTACTTTCCAAAATTTAATATATATTATATCAAAACAAAATTTTCTTTTCAACGAAGAAAAGGCGACCGACATATACATGTTGACCTAACTTTTGTGAGGACCCCAAACTGACATTGACCGCTTTTGAATTCAATTAGTAAGAGAGACATTCAAAATCCTCGAGCACCTTTTAATAATAATTCAATGCCTTGAGCGACCTATATCAAATCAAAATCCTCGAGCACCTTTTAAAATTTAGTGTTCATCATGATCGTTAAATTCACATTAGTAAGAGAGACATTCTAACATTGACCGCTTTTGAATTCACTTAGGGTACTTAAAATTTACAAAATTTACATTGACCCTCAATACCCTTTTTGTGTTCAAACCATATTAACACCCAAAATGATCAAATCGGTAGTGATAAACCCTGATTTGGTTAACCCTTAACATAATAGTCATCACATTGATTATTTGGTCAACCCTAAGGTCAAATTATTCAAACTTGACCATTTGGTCAATTCTGACTCGAAATTGGTCAAATGCCTAACGCTAAAACTCAATTGGTCAAAACTGGACCAATTGATCAAACCTGGTCAAATTGGTCAACCTTGGTCAGCCTTGGTCACCCTTGGATAAACCCAATTCATACCACCAAATATAATGACCAATGACTAAAATAAAAATGACATGGTCAAGTAAGTCACCTAGGTCATCCCTGAACTAAAATGGTCAACCATGGTCAACCCTTATCAACCATGATCAACTTGGTCAAACAAGGTCAACCTTACCATGTTTAGTCAAAATTTGGTCTTTCGTTGAATTATTTTATTCTCTTAATTGATTAAAGAGAAAAAAATTAAGGAGTTCTAGACTTAGAATTTAAGTTTAAAGTCATGGTTTAAACCCATGGCGTGACAAACCCATGGCCATCCTAAACCCATGATTTATACATAAGCCTTAACTTCACTTCATGAAAAATTGCTAATAGGTCACCCATGACCCATAAAACACATCATGATAAGGCAAACACTCATGAATGACTCATGAGCCATGACATTTGACTCAAGATAAAAAAAACATTATGAAACCTCCATCAAAGAAAGAAGGATGTGTCAATCCTTCATAAAAAATGAAAGGAAGATGTGATGAGATTATCACTCACCACCATATTCATCCAATAAGAGGAGGACATATCTAAACCCTTATCTTATACATAATTTGGGTCATCATGACCAAATTATGAAAATTGGGAATGAGAAGGCATATGTGTCATCTCATCCCAAATTCATTAAAAGGCTCATGAGCTCATGTGGGGGAGGCTAATTCAGAACTTTCTAAGAAGCCTTATCGACATCAAAAACTAGCTAGTGGGAGAGAGCCAAAACTCAGATTCAATCTTCATCCTAATAGAGGCTCATTATGGACATCACCTTTGGAAGTTCATCCAAGATAATCCTCAGTCAGGGAACTTATCCACAGCCATCAAAAAGTTGTTACGTTCTTCGCCAAGAAAACCCTAGCTCAGCCATGGCTTCACCAAGCCTATAAATAGGCTATCCCATGAGCTTCCAAAAGGAGAAGACACACTGCAATCTCCATATCTAGAAACTCCTAACAGCAAACTTATTCCCCAAACCCAAAGGAATTGATTCCTTGAAGAATCAACCTTTGAAATCCACTGACACGCCCTAATTTTGAAGTCCAACTCCAAGCAAACTTTCAAGTTGACATAAACTATGAAACTTTGACCCAATTGCATTGAACTAATACTCAGTCCCAAATTCAATTCAAATTTAGTCAAGGGTAAGCTTATTTAGCTCAATAGCAAAGCTTTGGAACCATCCCAATCGAAATTACATCTTTTGAGGCCAAGGTATGGTGCTAAACACTAACTTTGTCTAAATTTTTAGACATTGTGAACAGAATCATCACTTTGTGGACAAAGATCTGTATGGATGTATTCGTCATTATGAGATGATGCTCTAGAAAAAAAAATCTTCAAAATAGACATAATTTCTGGAAAGATCTTAAGTATAAAGCATGAACGACTCTCGGTTCACATGCCTTTGGGAGATTGAACCGATTTCATCCATTTCCGTTTAACAAAAATGGACGACCCTTATCATGTTGGACCACGGTTCTGTTCATATGAAACAAAGAAAACCACGGGCTCGCTCAGCGCCGACATGGAGTTCCCCACCAATCATACCACACTTCATAGGGTTTTGACAGATTCGATGATCCAGTCAGCCACCACGTGTATAAATTGGAAATACAAGATTTTTTATCTATTTAAATTCAGAAAATGACTCTCTAAAGATCATAAAAATATGAAAAAATACCCTTCTATTCAGAAAAATGTGGAGAAAATTATGGTTGTAAAATCAAAACTTTATAAATTATATTTAATAATTAATTAATTAATTACTCTCTAAAGTAATTTAATTATTAAAATTATTTAAAATTCCAATAAAATTTGAAAATTTTTGGGATTAGCCTTTAAGTCTTTAGGAAGCTTCCCTAATTTTTCCAAGTCTAAGAGAATTCCTCAGGGTCCAATTTCCTAATTTCTATAAAATTTTAAAATTATTCCCAAAAATATTTATAAAAAATTAAGAAATTGGAAATTAAATTTGAAAGTGGTTAAAATATTTAGAGGGACAATTTTAACTCTAAAATGACAATTTTTAGCCATTAGAAAATTGAAAATGATATTTTCACCATTTAGGGTTAAAGTTTTAAATTTCAAATTTACATTTTAAACTCTAAAATTTTATAGGCTTAAAACTTAGCCTTTAATGACATATAGGATTGACCAAATCCTAATCCTTAGGTCTAACCCCAATCTAGATTTAGGGTGAACCGAAACCCAAACCAACATAAGGTCTAGCTATCTCCTCAACACTATTAGGCCTAAATGTTATGGATCTAAAGTCAAAATTCCAAATGATGAGATCAAAGTTACAATATAAATCTAGTTCGAACCAATCACATACATTTAAGTTAAATCCAGGTGAACCCATACTTCACCAAACCCTAAATAGGTCTACACCGCAATTAGACCTAAGTAAAACCTATTAAGCCTTAGTCACATTAGGTTTAACACAACAAACCCTATTTAGTTATAAACCAAAATTAGACCTAATAAATCCCTGTTCAGCCTTAATCACATTAGGTTTAACACAACAAACCCTAATTTGTTCTAAAGCACAATTAGACCTAATTAAACCTTGTTGAGCCTTAATCATGTTAGGTTTAACACATTAAACCTTAATTAGGTCTAAACCCTAATTAGACCTAATTGATCTCTTTTAAGCCTTAACTACATTAGGCTTAAGACATTAAACCTCAATTAGATCTAAACCCCAATTAGACCTAATTGAGCTCTTTCAAGCATTAATCTTATTAGATTTAACACAACAAACCTAAATTATGTCAAAACCATAATTAGACCTAATTTAACACTGTTAAGCCTTAATCATATTAGGTTTAACACATTAAACCATAATTAGGTCTAAACCACAATTAAACTTAATTGGCCTCTCTTAAGCCTTAACCACATTATGCTTAATACAAATAGACTTTAATTAGGTCCAAACCCCCAATTTGACTTAATTGACCTTATTTATTCCTTAACCACCTTAGGCTTAATACATATTGACCCTAATTTGGTCAAAATCACAATTAGAACTAACTAACCCTGTGAAGCCTTAATCATATTATGTTTAACACATTAAACCTCAATTAGGTTTAAATCCCAATTGGACCTAATTGTCCTCTTTTTAGGCTTAACTACAATAGCCCTGAAAATTAAATCTTAATTAGGTCTAAACCCTAATTAGACCTGATTAACCGCTTTTAAGGCTTAACTATATTAGGCTTAAGATAGGCAAACCCTAATCAGGTCTAAACCTCAATTAGTCCAAATTAACCTCCATAAGCCTTAATCATATTAGGCTTAGGTAAACTTAAACACCAAATTAGGCCTAACACTAATTAGACTTAATTAATCACATAAGGTCATACTTACATTAGACTTAACTCAACTTAAAACCCCAATGAGGTCTAACCATAACAAAACATAACTAAACACATTTTGTTTTACTTACAATAAGCTTAACTTAACCTAACCCAATTAGGTTTAACCCTAACTAGACTTAATAAAACTAATTAAACCTTACCCATGTTAGGTTTAATTAACCTTCAAACCTAAATAGATAGAATCTAAATTAGATTTATTTAACCCCTTATGTCCAATCTAACTTGAACCTAAGTCAACTTAAACCCATAGGTCCAACCTAACTTGAACCTAAGTCAAATCAAACCCTTAGGTTCAACTCGACTTGAACTTAAGTCAACTCAAAATCTTAGGTTCAACCCAACTTGAACCAAAGTCAAATCAAATCTTTAGATTCAACCTAACTTGAACCTAAATCAGATCAAACCTTTAGGTTCAACCCATCTTGAACTTAAATCAAATCAAACCTTTAGATTCAATTCATATTGAACCTAAATCAAGCATAAGTCCTACATACATTAGACTTAAAGTTATCTCAAACCTTATGTTCAATCTACATTGAACCTTAATCAATAAAATCCTACCTACATTGGACTTAAAACCATTTCAAACTTAAATTTCAAATCAATATTGAGTTTAAATCAACTTTAGGCTCTACTTTGAATCTAAATCAACATTATGTCCTACCTACGTTGAACTTAAACCATCTTAAAGTTTAGGCTCTACCTACATTGATACAAAATCATCTTCATAGCTTAAGTTATACCTATATTGAACCTAAACCATCTTAAATTTTATGTCGTATCTACATTGGACTTAAACCATCCTAAACTTTAAGTTTTACCTACCTTGAATCTAAATCATATTAATCTTTAAGTCCTACCTACATTGGACTTAAACCATCTTAAACCTTAATTCCAATTTACATTGGACTTAAACCATCTCAAACTTTAAGTACTACTTACATTGGACGTAAACCATCTTCAATTTTAGGTTCTACCTACATTGAACCTAAATCATCCTCATACCTTAGGTCCTATCTAAATCATCTTCATACTTTAGGTTATATCCAAGTTGAACCCAAACGACATAAATCTTTAGGTTTTACCAATATTAAACCTAGGCCTTAGGTCTAATATATTGGATTACAATCAAACAATCTTATGTCTTATTAACATCAAACCTAAAAAAAATGACACAACAATTCATCACATCTAATGACCGACAAAAACATAAATGACATAAAATCTACCTTAAAAGACATTAAAACTTAAACTTGAACCTAAAAATGCAACTAGCTTTGAGAAGATATTTTAGAGGATGTAACCCATTGTTGCTAACAAAATATCTTCCAACCATTTACAAATAATCAAACAACAAACATAATAACATGGGAGTACGGAACTATGGGATCTTGATCGAGTCATCCCAAATAAAAATAAATGAAAAAATGAAAAAAATTCAATCGATTAATAAATCTAAAATAACCTAAAATTTTCCACCTCCTGAAATCCAAAAATAAAATTAAAACTTAAATTAAATCTCAATAAACAAAGATCACCAAACGCAACTTGAACATCCGTGTTCAGTTCTATGAAGATTTCTTGGACGACAAAATTTGTTGTTGCTGACAAGAATCATTAGATCTTGGTTTAAACACCTTTCAGAATAACTAAATTTGAATACTTTACACCCCTAGAATGACGGAGCCATAAACATCTTGACTGGGTCATTTAAAAATTTATTCAACCAACAAAAAGAGACAAATCTAAACATGATTTCATGCTAAGCATGTTCTTTTTGCTGGTTTTGCTGAAGACAAGAAATAAATTGTGCTTTAGATTTACTTTTCATGTAATCTGGTGTGCTAACTCTATTTTGCAGGACGACATTGAAAAGTGAAAGAAGTAAATCTCAAAACAATAACAAAAATAAACAGACAAAAACACAACAACAAAAAAAACAACGGCAACAAAACCATAAAAAAAAAATTACAACAATACACAAAAAAAAACAAAAGAAAAACAAAATGATATGACATGACATAAATAAACAAATTAAAACAAAACCTTTAGGGTAGATTCTGATTCTTAGAAACATATTACCCTAAGAAAAAACATTTAATGTTTCTTTTCAAGACCTTGAAATTTCTTAGAAGTCGAGTATTAATGTTAATAAGAGGTTTTTTAGATAGTCTTGAGAACCTAGGATGTAATTAACTATAGAATCTTGCTCCTATAGAAGAATGATGAACTTGAAATATGTAATATACCTAAATCTCTGGTTATCAAAATTTTTCATGTGTTTTTCCTTATACGAGAAATTATTTTTTCAACAATGACTACCATAATGAAAATCAACCCGACATTTGTTTCTCTCATGTTTTCTATTTTTGGCCCTTTCCTTCCTTCTCCTAGTTTCTTAACATTTGAGATTCTTTTACTTGATTCAAAAGAATAAGTTACATGGAGATTAGGGCAATAAATAGATAAACAGAGTGGCGACTCCTTTTGACAACAACACCAAACAAGTAGCATGACGACTGAAATTGATGATGGTGAAAACGACCTATGATTCCAGCGACCACCAAGAGAGAACGGCGGCTCAGCTGTGGACTTTCTCTCTCCTTATCTCAAGTTAAAAAATTTGTTCTTCATTTAAAAATATTCCATCTTTTAACATAAAAACTTATCTTTCTCAATTCTAACTCTTTAAATATAAGAGTTATTTGTGACAGACATTCCATGAAATCTATGACAGATATAACATGACATGTGTGACAAACATTCAATGATATCTATGACGGACATTCCATGATATCTATAATAGACATTCCATAAAATCTATGACAAATATTCCATGATAGACATTCCATAGTATCTATGAATGACATTCCATAATGGCAAGACAAAAATGTCATAAAATAATAATCTTCCAGTTTACAATTGCGTTTATAATAAATTTTGACATATCATATTTCTTATTTTTTTTTTCAAAAAACTGCAATTGATTCTCCGGATTCAGTCTTTTACTAATTTCAAGATCTTAATACATCGATCAATGAAGTACTTATCTCTACCAAAATAACTTTGGTTTGTTTGATGAAATTGATTTTTGATGAATAGTCTGTCCCAAATCAATACAGAACCCTTCAAGGAGTTTAACCTGAATCCCTAAGAAGATTTTCTTATTTTTAGAAAAAATCTACCTCAAGTGTTTCTTGTAAAACATTTGAATTTTAAGAAAATGGTGGAAGAAATCGATTAGAGAGGGAAGAAAGTTTATGTGGAGGATGATATTTTCTCACCATCTATATATGAGGATGGATCTTGTTCATGGATTGTTCCACTAACACATACCCAATGAACAAATAGAACTCGTTCTCTAATAAGGAATAAGTAAATAAATGAAATCATCAATCTTGAAACATCTGAATCCGAGGAAAGTGTTTTTGGGAACACATTTTCTTTAAAGAAGTGTAAGTTTTATCCAGTACCCATCTAATACGAGGATAACACATTCCAATCTTTCCAAAGGGAAAATTCCCTGTTAATACGGACTATATATTTTGTGTTCAAATGACTTGCATGAAAATAAAGATGTTTGATTCCACAAAAATAAAGCTTTTTGCTCAAGAGTGTTATATTTATTAAGAAATGAACCAAACATTCCCATCAAAATGTTGATATACTTGGGTACCTGTTAAACTTCATTTACGACCAAGAGTAGAAGATTTGACTATATCAAGAGACAGAACAAGACATGATGAATTAATCTTAGAGGCAGAAGAGACATGCTAAAATGAAAGGTCTTAGGCAAATGTTACAAGCTCCAGATCATTCTTACTCACATCACAATGATATACTTCCTAAAACACATCATCCAACACTCAAGACAAATGTATGGACATGTGAGATATCAGAAAGAATTTTTTATGATGAGAACACTTCTATGGAGACTTCTCATGAAAAAAATTGTAAAAAACATCCAATTAAAAGTTTTAAAGAAAGACTGATAAATTTAAGAGCTGACGTCAAACGATTATCAAAATGGAGAAAGGAAAAATCTTCAAATACTCTAAGTGAAAAATATGTGGAGATAAACATGATAGATATACGAGCCACTTCCTCACCGCGAGAATTACCTCCGCCAGCCAAAGAAAACCTATCAGAAGGGTTTTGGGTTATTATTCAACAATGAGATGAGCAAATCAATCATCTTGAATAGAAGATTCAAGAGATGTTGGCAACATTACAAAATCCACCACAAATAATTCGTCAACATGTTGTTGAAATCAATAGAGCCAAAGAAATACATATTCTCAAAGACATAAGAGAATTTATAGAAATTGTAGAAAGCAATCAAAGAAAAAAAGATTCTACCTAGAGAGGAATCCTAGAAAAAGAAATCACACAACTTGTGGAACAAAAAGTAAAAGAAACAATAGCTCAAGAGAGAGCAGGATCATTAATTCTAAAGGGTAGACACTATCTGGAGGAATTTGATTCTGTCTAATATCCTTAAAGAATTGTTCCACCTTGCTTTAAGATGTTTGATGGAATTGGTAACCCTCATCAACATCTGGCACATTTCAGAGAAAGCTACTGCAAAGTAGGAGGAAGTGATGCTCTACTATTTTATTAATTCATCAATAGTCTTAACGAAGTTGCTTTTGACTGGTACACATAACTTTCCAATAGTTCTATTAATACATTTGTTGAACTTGAAAATCTCTTCATTCAACTATTCATTGGAGCACAACATCATGTAATGGTTGGAGATTTAGGGATGGAGAAAAAAAAGACAAGGGAACATTTTACACTGGAGAAATATCAACATAAAATGTGAACTACAACTTCAGGAACAACATGCATTTAAAAATTTGCTAAAGAATATTCACGTTCCTATATCCTTCATGCTTAAAGGATTTACAAGAAATACATTTGAAAAATTACTCAACAAACATGCCAAACTTCAAGAGGAAGCTAAGAAAATGAGTGTAACAGAAAAGACTTAGAAAACAAAATTGGTTAAAACATTTGTAAGGAAATTAGGAAATGTCATGATAGTAGAGAAAGGCAAGAAAGTGATGCAAGTGAAACCTGAGTAGAAGAAGCAACAACAGAATATAAATAGACAATCAATCCCATCACCAACAGAGAAGAAATTAATCTCCAACAGGATGAGCAAAGAATATCCATTTTAGATAGAAGCAGTTGAAAAAAAATTCCGTAGCTTGTTGAAAATACTAGAATTCAAATTTCCTAAAGCTAGAAGATTGACAGAAGTCGATATGAAATTTAATCCCAATTGCTGTCGTTATCATAGGATGCTCAGACACAAAATTGAAGAATGTTATGTCTTCAAAGACTGGTTGGAATGTAACTTCAAAGATGGGAATATAATAATCCTGAAAGAATACTTGAAAGAACCTAAAAAGGTTCAGTTAATATGATTTCGATTGAAGAACTCATTCCTAGCGATCTTTCCAACGATGAAAACAATGATAATACTGCTCAGGGAAAATCTCTTGAGAAGACTTTCGGGGACATCCAAAATACTCAAGATTCAACATCGATAATGGAATCTTCAGGAAAATAAAGAAACAGGAAAAAAAACAATAAAAAAATGTTAGAGGTCATTTAGATATAGGGGTTGTTATTCCCTTTCTAACTTCCACTTTCTATATTTCTCCAATCTACTAGGTTAGTTATCTCGAACGACGGGAGGAAATCCCTCGAGCCATTGACTTTGTATAACTTTATCTCCACTATGAATAAAAAAACTTCTAGTTCTACTTACATATTGTCTATTTCTGTTACTACCCTTGAAAACAAACAATCCAATTTTGATCCTATAGACAATACTCAAATTTTACACAATCTTGATGATTTTAATGACAATAAAGAAATTGACAGTTCTAATTATAGTGAAAAGAGAATTGATATTGGGATGCTTAAATTATAAGGAATACCAATTTTATAGAATTGGAACACTTTGACATAGAAGGAAATGAATCAAATAATATACCACAAGAAATAACTAAAATCAACTTGCAAAGTGGAAGGATTTTATCTCCAAGGTTGACTCCAAAACAAAAGGAAAAATCAATCATGAAACCAGAAGAAAGAATTCCTCCATGACAAGAATGATTACCTGGAGGAAACAAAGACATCTTCAATAACAAGGTGGAATGTAATGTATTAGCCCATTTAATAAAATTACCAGCAAAGTTGAGCATCTACGACGCCCTTATCCTTTCTAAAGAAATGAGAGAGTCAATGATAGAAGCTCTTTTAGAACCAAAAATTTGTTTAACTCAACTTCTTTAAATAATGCTTACTCATTAGAAGAACAAACCACAATAAGTTTCTCTGACAATGACTTGTTGCTCAGAACAACTGAAAAAAATCGTCCATTATACATCATAGTCAATAGTAACAACACTTCACTCCAAGCGTGCTTATTGATCCTGATGGCTCGATTAACATTATGAATCTGAGAACTTTTGCATATTTGGACGTCTAAGCTTGGACACTAATGAGAGATAGAATGATGTAACGTGGATTCAACCAATAAGGAGAATGAGTTGTTGGATTTATTACACTACTTTTAAAAATAGACAATTTGGTGACAACGCCAAAATTTCATATCATCGACTCTGAAACTTTTTTTAATGCCATACTTGGTAGACTATGGCTTCATGAGCATAAGATGGTTCCCTCTTCAATACATCAATGAATAAAATATCTATAGAAAGGACAAGAATGTTGCATCACAGCAGAACTATAACCATTCACTGTCCATGAAATTGGTGTGCTTGAAGATGTCACATACTACACTCTGTTAGAGAAAACAATATTCTCTAGAGACATAGTAATGACACAAAATACAGAAGAAAAGGGCAAATATGGGATAATGAGTGAAAAAGACCACAATAAAGGGAAACATGTTGATAGAGATTTCTTTTCAACATCCACGAAGGATAAGAACTCTCATCAAACTTGCATCTGAGGTTGAGGTTGGGGACGAGGACTAGAGAGGGAAAATCCAACAATCAAGATAAAGAAACAATCAAAATTAATAGTTTATATGGACTCCAAAAAAGAAAAATAAAAAGAAAAGACAATGTTGATAATTTCAAAAGAACCAAAGTTCAAGATATCTCTCCATCAAAAAGATAAAGAAAAGCAATTTTTGTCCATGTACAAACGAATTAATCACTATATACATGCTATGACTCTGACCTGAATTTCTACATAAAAAATTGAGAATTTAGTGGTCAAAGAAGTACTTGGTGAGAACAGAAAACAAGTAAAATTTAAACTTGGTTCTACTTCTTGTTCCAAGATAAATGTAAAAGTTGAAAAGAAAATCTCATTAAATCAATTATAATCCCTTTCAAACTTTATCCTCCTTGTGTTCAAAAACTTATTCAAAATAGTATGATACCTAAACAATGGATATTAGATCAATATTATCATTTTTAGAGGCTATGGAATAACAGTAAACAAAACCATAACTATAAAAGGGCATTGGGTCTGTTATATACCAAAAATATATGCATTTTAGACCCATATTTTATACTCATTTTTAGTGATATTGCACTTTAATGGAAGGTATTTTTCATGTTTTCTTACAGGTTGTTGATTTTTAGGACTTGGAGAAAAAAGCAAAAAAAAGGATGAAAATTGGGGTCAAAATAAAAAATATGAATATTTAATCAGCTCCAACATCGTCATACTGGGGGTCGACGACGCCGTTTAACAGAGAGCAGCAAATTAAATAGAAGATTGGTGCAAACCCTATTTATAGAATATTCAACAAATTTGGATGCATTTTAAAGAGTTTATGGATGCATCTATTGGATAATTGACTATAAGCTTTATTTAGGGCCAAATTTGATCAGAAAAGTGACTCTTCCTGACTTCTCATTGCCCAAAATCAACCTCCGACGCACCACACTCTCTTCCATTTCATTCCACAACCATTTAGAGTCCATTATTTATATAATTTAGAGTTTTTGTGGTGAGATTAAGTGGGAATTCTTCTCTAAGAGTTGTTGGAGAAGGAGAAAAGTGACAGATTTCTTCTTCCTACATTTCCTAGGAGAGAATACAAGGGATTTTCTTTGAGAAAGATTTTAGATAAGTGTTGTTTATTCACTAGTGCTGTATGAACTTTCTTTTATATGTGAAATTTATGTTATATCTTTCTCATGAAGTCTGAGTAGTTTCCTTTATCTTTCTCCCTACTCTGAGATATCATGAAATGAAGAGATAATATGGATGTGCCAATATTAAAATATAAAATAAATTGTGATGGTTTTTCAGCTCTGAACTTAATTTACTTTTTAATTTGGCCAATTGTATTATTAAAATTTGTTGTGAAACATATGATCCGGGAAATGGAGTATGAGCTCTACAACAGAGTGAGGATCACATCTGATTCCATGAAGGAGAATTTCATTGATCGAATTAAGTGCAAATAAATAGTGAAATATACATTATTGGGTGTTGAATTGGAGATGTTAGGGTGACAGAGTAAAAATCCCCAATTTATTCTTAGTGTTTAAAAACTAAAGCGAGAGTTAGCCTTTAGAGGAAGGGAAGTGGGAGCTCTAGAGTGGGAGCTAGAATCATCTTAGCCTAGCCAAAGATTTAGGGACTAAACCTGAGATTAGCAAATGATTTTCTACAACAATGTATCAGGGTAGAGAATTAAAATTGCTTCTATTTGGTACAATACATATTCTAACCATTTATCTCATCGCATTTTACCAAAATCTCATTGAAGTGGGAAAGATGCTTTTTCACATAAAAAATCTTCATCACATAAACATAGTTTAAGAGTTTAATAGTTTAATATTTTATTAATTAATGTTTAAACTTTGCATTTCAGTTTTGCAAATAGTTAAATAATTTAATTCTGATAATATATGAACTTTCAAAATTAGTAATAGTAATTTCGTTTTACTTTCTATGAATTTTCCAGTTAAGTTATTATTTCAAATTTAAACATTTCCCATGGGATCGATATTTGTGGCTTAAATTGAAAGTCATTTGTTACTTGATAATGATATATACACTTACGTATAATCCCAACATTAATTACTTAAAATTCTTAATTATATATAGAGCATCATTTTTTCCACCGTTAATAATGGAGTCAACTTTATAATTTTTACACAACTATATTTCCCCGGGATCAAGTTTGGTACCCTATAACCTCTAGACGACAAAAAATTTTGCCTAGTTGTCTCCGAAAGACCTGAGTCTGAGCAAACATATGATCTTGCAATCAAAGATGCACCAACAAAATTTCAAGAAGACATTAAATCGATAGTGGATGAACTAAAAGAAATAAATTTAGGAATGGAATAAAATCCAAAACCATCCTTTATTAGTTCATTCTTTAACAACTTTGAACCAAAGAAATAGTTCATCTATTGACATAATTCAAAGACTGCTTTGCTTGGAGTTACGATGAAATGCCTAAACTTACTCTAGAAGTCACAGTCCATAAACTTGGATTAGACCAAACTATGATTTCTGTTAAACAAGCTCCAAGGCGAATGCGTGTTGAAATTGAACAATAAGTCATTGCTGAAGTCAAAAAGCTGATCTAGGCCAATTTTATTTGAGAAGAAAAATAACCAACATGGCTGGCTAACATAGTGCCAGTAAAGAAAAAAAAATCATCAAATTCTAATTTATGTAGACTTCTAAGTCCTAAACAAAGCTTGTTTAAAGAATGAATTTCCTTTACCAATTCTAGAGATGATGGTTGACATTGCATCAACACATGAAATATTCTCCTTTATGGAAGGATCATCAGGATACAATCAAATAAAATTGTCTCCAGAAAATGAACCAAATACAGCTTTTAGAACACCCATCATAATATATTACTACAAAGTAATTTCGTTTGGATTGTAGAATGATAGTGCTACCTATCAAAGAACCATGACACCAATTTTTGATGAACTTATCCAAAATTAAGTTGAAAGTTACGTGGATGCCTTGGTTGTTAATAGTAAACAAAAAGATGATCATGTGTATGATTTGAGATTCATCTTTGAGTGATTATAAAAATTTAATCTTAAAATGAATCCGTTAAATTTTGCCTTTGATGTCACCTCGAGGAAGTTTTTAAGATTTTTTGCCCGACATTGTGGGATCGAAATTGACCCCCTCAAAATTGAAGCCATTTTGATCATGCCTCCCCCTAAAATTCTAACCCAACTATAATATTTCCAAGATAAATTAGCATATATTCGAGGATTCATTTCCAATCTATCTGGTAGGTGTCATCCTCTCATCACTTTAACTAGAATAGATACCAAGATTGTGTGGGATTAAAAATTCCAACACACCATTGATAACATCAAACAATATTTGACAACACCTCTTCTTCTAGCAGCCCCTGTGTTAGGGAGACCTCTAATCCTCCATATTGTGAAATTAGACCATTCTCTTGGAGTATTACTAGCTCAAGTTAATGATGAGGGTAAATAAAAGCCATTATACTACTTAAGCGATTGTTTGGTCCTAATTGAAATAAAATATTCTATAATTGAGAAGTATTATCTAGCTTTGATCTTTGCAGTTCAAAAGTTAAGACATTATATGCTAAAGTGATGCTGTTCTCCTATCAACTGGCCAAACCATGCACAAATAATAAAGCTGATTATTTTGCGCTCATAATCGATTTAGAAATAACAATACAAATGAAGTTGTCATCAATGTGAAGTACTTGGAGGGCTCTTACATCAACCGCTTAATGTATTACACCCGACAATTGTATCTTGGCAGTTTGAATGTTGGGGCATAGATATAGTGGGCTTTATAGAGCCTTCATCATCTAAAGAACATTGATTCATTTGAGCTGCTATAAATTACTTTTCCAAATGGGCAAAGGCAATAACGCTTAGAGAAGTCAAAGCATAACAAGTTCTCCCCTTTTTTAAAATGCACATTCTTTACAAATTCAAAATTCCTCAAAGGTTCATATCAGACAATAGACTAACATCAAAAATAAAAAAATTAACAACTTCATCCAAAAAAATGGAATAAACTGGAGATATTTGACAATTTACTACCCCAAAGCCAATGGGTTATCTGAGGCTTTCAATAAAACACTAGCCCAAATTTTGAAAAAGACATTGAATAATAGCCCAAGATAATGACATAAACGATTGCTAGAAGTTCTATGGGCCTATCATACTACATATCGAACACTTATACGATCAACACCATTTTCTTTGGTATATGGGTCTAAGGCATTACTTCTACTTGAAATATAAACTCCTTCTCTCACGATTGTAGTTGCAAGCAAAATCACTGAAGAAGAAAATGTAAAATTACAACTTGAAGAACTTGAGAGCTTAAAAGGCAAACGTCTGCATGTTCAATAGGATGTTGAACTATATCAAGCAAAAAGGGTACTGACCTACGACAAATTGGTCCACCTTAACACATTTCAGATTGGGGATTTTGTCTTAGTACTCCAAAGACCTATCATCGTTCATTAAGAAATAACTGGAAAATTGGAACCAATGTGAGAGGCCCCATATGTAGTTGAAAAGACATATTCGGGAGGATCCTATCAGTTGGTTGATGTGCCCCTAGTGTGTGATATTTTTCTACGTATTTTATGTCAATTTAATTCGCCTGAGACAGCATAAAAAACTTGACCCGACTCGAAATTACACAGTAATTTAAGTTTCCAAAATATGGTCAATTTATATTAAGTATTTAATGTGTGAAATTTAAATGTTATATAAAATATATAAATTATTTTACGCACTATGAGTTCTAAGCAAGTGCACATATCGCTTCAAGAAATATTGAGATTTCTTTTAAAATCCTAGAAATCGATCCCACGAGGATGTAAGGAAAGAGCTCCTTAGGCCAATTCCAGTCTACTACTATTCGTCCTTAGTTTGGAAGATCGATTTAAGTGGTTTTTCTAACAAGTACACTTAAATGTGAGTCTTAAGTTTAAAACTACTCATAACTATTCCTAATTAAAAACATTAATTCTAAAGATAACCCTTTTTGGATGAATTGGTTTGGAGAATTTTGAGATGTTAAAAACAACTATTTTTTTGTAGGAATTGGATAAGGGAAAGGAATAAGATACATTAAATATTGTATGTGCCAATTAGAAGCACTCTTAATTCTCTACCCTCAGTCAAATGTTATAGAGAATCATTGGCTAATCTTAGGTTAAGTCTCCAAATTCGTGGTTAGTCTGCGAGGATACTGGTTCTCACTCCAGAGCTCCCACTTCCCTTCCCCTGATAGCTAACTCTCACTTTAGTTCTTAAATACTAAGATCAAATTGGGGACTGTAGTCTGCCACCCTAGAATCTGCAATTCTTCGCCCTGTAATATATATATTTCCTTATTTATTTGCACTCAACCCCCATGCACTTCACGATCCATGAAATTTTAATATGGTTCCACTTTATTGAGAATTACACTACTTTCTCAGGTGTTAATGCAATTACAATAAATTTTAATACTACACGGGCCCTTATTGTAATGTAAAGGAAGTGCAAGTAAAAAACCATCAAATTTATAATAAAAAATTCTTCTAGCATGCATCCCAATATCGTAAACATGAATCTTACTCCTTACAAAAGAAAAGTAGAAGGAAAACAATGGCATAATCTTCTCATGTAAATATTTCCTAATAAAAAGAAAGTGTAAGAAAGATACATCACAAAGCACAAAGAAAACACAACGAAAAAATTTGTTACATTAAAGAAAATTCACTAGATAAATGTTTACAAAATCAAGAACACGATACTAAGCCTTTTTCCCCTTGAAGGAAAGGTGAAAATCTCTCCCACAAAATCTCTGGGTGATTCATGCAAAGCTAGTACATCTCCTTACAAATTCTCTCAAAATCCCATCTCCAATCTCTTCAAAAAAGTAGAAATCTACATTTCTGTTCCTATTCTAAAATCTATAAACATTCGCCACATTTTTCCACTCACACACACACTTAGTATGACATAAAATCACTCTATTATAGTGTAGGACAAATTTCCCCAGAGATGTCTCAAACAACCTTAAAAAAATCGTCCAAATTCAATGCATATGGGAAAATAACCATCACTTCCATCATCGGCGCCGTTTTTGGGCATTGTTGGCACCGTTTATCATTGTTCTCTAGACTCTGGTGTTGCAGCACTGGTTTGAGCGTCATTAATGCCGGTCTGTAGCAGTTCCACTGTCTCACTTTGTTCGGCTCAGTTTTACCTCTATTTCGCCCCGTTTCAGTTGTGTTGAAATAAGCATGAAAATAACCTTTCTATAAAGTTTAATTTCATTCAAAATTATGTGAGAAGGGTAGAAGAAATTAAGCATAGAAAGATATATCAAAATGTGTCATGATAGAATTTTCTTTCTTGCTCATTTTTGCTCCTAATTTTACCTTTTTTGCTTCTTTTTCTTCATAACTCCATTTCCTGTTCCTGAAACTAAAAATATAAAAGAAAACTTTCTTTTAAAGTGTAATATCATTAAAAATCATTAAAATTGAGCATAAAATATATATGAAAAAGTAGGTAATTTTTAGGCTTATCAAAATCAGCCAAACTTAAATGTTACATGTCCTCAAGTAGCACTTTTACTACATAAAAATATGACTTATGGTACAGAGTTTAACTTCTAAATTTCAATATTTTGGTCTATTCAATCTAATAGCCCAACTTAAGAAAAATTTTTAACATCTTAAGTCAAAACTAAAAGTGTAAGAATACTTAGTTGTTAAGTCTAAGATTTTTTATTCTCTATTCATTTCAAGAAGCATTGCAATTTGTCATACATTAAAGTTACTAAGAATATTTATATAAAAAAACTTCATGGTATCTTTATTCGTAAGGATGCTAATACTCAAATACAAGTTTAGAAAATGTAATAAAGCCTTCTTCTTCAAGTTGATTCAAGTGAAGTTAATTTTTTATTAGGCATCTCCTAAAGCTACTCGCATAATTTTATTTTATTTTATTTTCTTTTTCTTTTTCTTTTTATTTTCTTTTACTTTTAGATTTTTATTTTCTTTTTTTTCAGGATCAGTTTCAAACCTTTCTTTTTTCATGTGAGGACTACTATATCTAGATAGTCTTTACTGATTTTGAACTTCACTATTCTCTTCTTAAAGTTAAAAACTTTTCACATTCCTTCACTTTATAAATTCAAATTAGCTTTGAATATTTTTCATAAATTCTCACTCTTTTCTTCTTACATGAAACTCTAAGATTCTTAATCCTTCAAAAATATAATTTTTTTTTACTTTAAATAGAAAAAGCATAGTCTTATCCTTTCGTACCAAAACATCTTAACTCTAGAATTAACTTTTATTATTGAAAACTTTTACTCAAGTATACTATATATTTAAAATTACAAATATAGTTATCTAAAGTTACCCTCTAACACCAAAGGTCATATCAAATTAAATTTTGAAAATATAGCTAATTGAGGACCAATAAAGTTTATTTTCTTTCTTTTAAAAGAAAATTTTCTTCCCCCTAAACTTGAATTTCAAAATATTTTGCAATTAATTCCACAAAATGTAGCTGGAAGAGAAAGTAAAATTTGAATCTACTTACTACTTCAACATCCTATCAAATTCATATACATTCATAATCAGGAGAGAATGACTACAGGTGAAAGTAAATCTAGCTTAAAACATGCTTTCAATAATATTAAACTAAAAGGAAGTATACTCGTTTTAAAAATTTATTTTTCTTCCCACCCCTAAACTTGATTCTTAACATGTAAAACATTTAATACAGAACATATATGAAGGAAGAAAAACTGATCAGAAATTCTATCCACCACAAATGTTTATTAAAAATATCTACAATTATTTATTTGGATAGAAAACATGTAGTAGAAAGTAAATCTAAAATAAAATTGCTAGAATGAAATTAATTAAGAAAAATTCTAAACTAGCATAACAGCCATCAACATAGTAATATAAAAATTATCTTTAAGTCCTATAAATTATTGTAACACAAACACAAACACACCTAATAAATGAGTTCAATTATTCCTTTCACTCATTGCATCTCACTAACATACTTCCAATTTCTAACAGAATCACTACACAGATATATTGGGTACTTATAAATGACTTTATAGATTCTAATCCCGAAGATAAGATTATCTCTGATACATTAGGTCACGAACACCAACCTCAGGTGTCACCATATTCTATTAATTAAGCACCTTGAAAAGTTATAAGGATAGTGTAAATTCATCCACATGTTTTTCATCAAACAGGTTAGCTACTCCTGCTAAATGAAATCAAGGTCAAAGAAACGAAGTAACAAAACTGAGATGGAATTGTCACTAATAAATTCATTATGTCTCTTCTAAAACTCAAGTACCTGTGAGACCCGAGTTGTAGTGGACTCATCAATCCAGCTACTATACGAGAACATACAAGTCTAACCATAATAAAAGGTTTAGAAATCACCTCCCTCATGACACGAAAAAAATAAATCAAACCACTAACAATCCAAAAATTAACCAATCATCAATCGAACTAATGAATCCACACTAAGGCAAACACAATACAACACAAATATTCATAACTCTAAGCACACTAAATCAAACCACACGGATAAATAAGGGTTGCCTCACATAAAGCACTTTGTTTATTGTGATCAGCTTGACAAATGATTCCCCCTAGATCAAAATTCCATTAAAGTAATCCTTGATCAATCACCCAATCTTTCCAGATCCAGGGATTACTACAAAGTCCTCAAATTAAAAATTTTCTTTCAGTTCTTCCTTTTCAGATTGATTCATATGCGTGTTTCTCATATTTATTTCTAGATCCAATATTCTTCTAGTGATTTTCTCAATTGTCATATTAATATCATCCTTAAATTTTATAAGAAATGGATTTTTATAAGATACTTTATGATCTCCCAAAATTTGGATTAGATTACCTCTAAATAATTCAGATTATGGATCAAACTCTTATTGGTTATTCTTTTGTTTAGTGTTGTGTTTCAATATTTCCCCTTAATAAAGAGTAAATGGTAGAGGTGGTCTTTCTATATTTATCTTAGTTGAGGAAATACCTTTTTCTAATTTTGTAAGGATTTTTTTTCCATTTTTCTTTCAATCTCCTTATCTTTATTTCTCAACTCAATGTTCTTTTGAAACATATCCTCAAATTCTCATCAAAATATTCATTCAATAACTTTATTTTGCTCATCATTCATCTCTTTTAGGTTTATCTCAGGGTCGCTAGGTAAAATCTCTGGCGGGTAGCTGTTAATTGCACTAATAATTTGCCTCACATGGTTTTTTATATTCCTTAGTGCGACCTCTTGATTTTCTAACTCAGTTGTCATTTGAATCACAACCTCTTCTATCATTAATTCTTTCTCCTCATCTTGTGGGTTGGAGTTAAATTGAGGATGATTATTAATTGAGTTAATAATCTGCCACAATTGGTTTTCCATATTCCTTATTGTGGTCCCTTGACACTCCAGCTCACTTTCCATTTGAATGACAACCTCTTCTAATAAATCCTTCTCCTCATTCTATGGTTTTAAGTTCAAATTATGTGGAAAAGAAAATTCATTATTATAATAGCCATGATTATTCTAAATACATGTCTGATTAAATTGAGTTCTTCCCAAAATTTGTCTTCCTACAAAATTATTATTTCTGTTAAAATTCAAATGATTTTCCCAACCTGGATTATAATAATCCAAATAAGAATTATGTATCTCATGGCTAGTTTCAATCCATTATCCAAATGAATTTTCCTCAATAATTGGGTTCCATGAGGATATCTTTCTATATATTGATCTAACTTCCTCTCAATATCTGCAACCTAAGAAATTAAAATTGTAAGAATATCTTCTTGAAGATTTGCCACTCTCTTGGGATTTACTCTTTCAAAACAACTAGCATTATAATCCAAATCTGAATATTTATTATATCGTTGATCCGTCATTTCTACATTAAATTCATGAAGTCTTTTCTGATTCATCATCCTCCTAAAAGTTCTCTCTAAATCAGAGTTATCAAATCCAAGGTCTGCAGCTCGTGAACTAAGCATTAAAAATTTAGAGACGTAACTAATAGGATAGATATCAAAAATCTTTTTGGTATTTTTAATTTTCTTTAAAATAGACTCACAATAACTAAACACAGAATATAAAAATACTATAAATTCCCAATCTAAGTCTTACAGGTTTAATTAAAATTCTTCTAACAATCTTACCGAAGCTTCCTCGACTAGGGCTCCAAAAACTTGATTCGCCCCTAGTGTGTGTTGCTTTTCTGCATGTTTTATGTCAATTTAATTCTCTCGAGATGGCGTCAAAAACTTAACCCGACCTAAAGTTACGTAGTAATTTAACTTTCAAAAGTATGGCCAAAAACTTGACCCAACTTATATTAAGTATTTGTTGTGCAAAACTTAAATATTATATAATTTATATAAATTAGTTCACACATTATAGCTTCTACGCAAGTGCATGTATCGCTTCAAATAATATAGGGCTTTCTTTTAAAAACCCCATATATCGATCTCACAAAGAAGCGAGGAAAGAGGACCTTAGTCAAATTCCAGTCTACTTATATTAATCCTTAGTTTGGATGATTGCTTTAAGTGGTTTCTCTAACAAGTACTCCTAAATGTAATTTTTAAGTTTAAAACAACTAATAAATATTCCTAAATGAAAAAGTTAACTCTGAAGATAATCCTTTTGGATGAATTGGTTTGGAGAATTTTGAGATGTTAAGAACTGCTATTTTTATGTAGTGAATTGGATAACTTAAAGGAACTAGATACATTAAATATTGTATGTGCCAAATAGTAGCAATTTTAATTGTCTACTCTCAGTCAAGTGTTATAGAGAATTGTTGGCTAATCTTAGGTTTTGTCTCTAAATCTGTAGTTAAGCTACGAGGATACCGGCTCTCTCTCCATAGCTCCCACTTCCCTTCCCCTAAAGGCTAACTCTTGCTTTAGTTCTTAAACGTNGTTGGCTAATCTTAGGTTTTGTCTCTAAATCTGTAGTGAAGCTGCGAGGATACTGGCTCTCTCTCCAGAGCTTCCACTTCCCTTCTCCTAAAGGCTAACTCTCGCTTTAGTTCTTAACCCCTAAGACCAAATTTGGGATTTTAGTCTGTCACCTTAAAATCTCCAATTCTTTGCCCAGTAATATATATATTTCTCTATTTATTTACACTCAAACCCCATGAACTTGGCCATCCATCAAATTTGAATATGGTTCCACTTTGTTGACAATTACACCACCCTCTCAGGTCTTAATGCAATTGCAACAAATTTTAACACTACAACCGACACTTATTGTATTGTAAAGGAAGTGCAAGTAAAAATCATCACATTTTTAGTTAAAACTTCTTCTAGCAAGTATCCCAATATCTTAAACATGAATTCTACTCATTAGAAAAAATAAAGGAGAACAATAGCAAAATNAAGACCAAATTGGGGATTTTAGTCTGTCACCCTAGAATCTCCAATTCTTTGCCCAGTAATATATATATATATTTCCTTATTTATTTGCACTCAAACCCCATGAACTTCACCATCCATGAAATTTGACTGTTGTTCCACTTTGTTTAGAATTACATCACCCTCTCAGGCCTTAATGCAATTACAACGAATTTTAACACTACAACCGACACTTATTGTATTGTAAAGGAAGTGCAAGTAAAAACCATCACATTTTTAGTTAAAACTTCTTCTAGCATGTATCCCAATATCTTAAACATGAATTCTACTCATTAGAAAAAATAAAGGAGAACAATAGCATAACTTGTCATGTCACTATTTCCTAATAAAAAGAAAGAGTAAGAAAGATACATCAAAATGCAAAAAGAAAACACAATGAAAAAATTTATTACATCAAACAAAATCCACTAGATAAGTGTTTACAAAATCATAAGAAAATGAAGAACACTATACTTAGATTTTTCCCCTTGAAAGAAAGATGAAAATCTCTCCCACAAAGTCTCCTACTGATCCATATAATGCTAGTACATCTCCTTACAGATTCTCTTAAAATCCCCTCTCTCATCTGTCTATAAACATTCTCCACAATTTTCCACTCTCACNCTTATTGTATTGTAAAGGAAGTGCAAGTAAAAACCATCACATTTTTAGTTAAAACTTCTTCTAGCATGTATCTCAATATCATAAACATGAATTCTACTCATTAGAAAAAAATACAGGAAAATAATGGCATAATCTTCTCATATCACTATTTCCTAATAAAAAGAAAGAGTAAGAAAGATACATCAAAATGCAAAGAGAAAACACAATAAAAAATTTATTACATCAAAGCAAATCCACTAGATAAGTGTTTACAAAATCATAAGAAAATGAAGATCACTATACTTAGTTTTTTCCCCTTGAAAGAAAGATGAAAATCTCTCCCACAAAGTCTCTTATTGATCCATATAACGTTAGTACATCTCCTACAAGATTCTCTTAAAATCCCCTTTCTAATCTCTCTATAAACATTCTCCACATTTTTCCACCCACACACACACTTTTTATGACAAAAAAGCACTTTATTATAGTGTAGGGACCTCTTTCCTCGCGGACGCCATTTTTGGGCAAATAAATTGACTCTAATATAGGGATTCCTGAGGCATCTCTTGAAGATTTGTCCCTACCACCATCGACGCCATTTTTTGCCCCTATCGACATTGTTTCTCATTTTTCTCTAGACTCTGGCGCTTTCAGCACTAGTCTAGGCACCGCCGGCACCGGTCTGGGTGTCATCAGTGTTGGTCTCCAGTAGCTCCAATGTTTCGCTCCGTTTGGCTCGGTTTTAGGTACGTTTTACCTCATTTCAGTTGTGTTGCATTCCTAACAGATTGACCTACAAAATAAGCATGAAAATAAACTTTATTTAAAGTGTAATTTCATTCAAAAATATGTGAGAAGTGTAAAAGAGATTAAGCATAGAAACACATATTGAAATGTGTCAGGACAAAATTTTCTTTCTTGCTTATTTTTTGCTCCAAATTGCACCATTTTTGCTTCTTTTTCTCCAATACTCCATTTCCTGTACCTGAAACCAAAAATATACAAAATACCTTCCTTTAAATTGTAATATCATTAAAAATTATTAAAATTAGGCATAAAATATATATGAAAAAGTAGATAATTATTAGACGTAACGTTGGTCGATTGTCAGGGAAAAAGAATTTTACCCCAAATAAATTGGTGGTATTTGAAAAAATATTATGCGACATAAAAAGTAATGACTCATTTGTTAACTAGGAATATAATAATAAAATAATTTTGAACTTCTTCCAAATGAGTTTCTTTGAGATTTCCTTCTTGCTTATCAAACAAGTGTTTGTGACCATGACATTTTAGAACAAATTGAATGATTCCTTGAACAAAAAATTTCTTAACATTCACATTAATAAATTGACCTAAAACTAGGTCTGAAATGTTGACATTAATCTGTCACTTGCAGAGAAAATGTCAAACAACTAACTTTTGTTCACTTTCCGAGGTGGTGTACGTTTGACACTGGACCACCGATGAATTGAGAAAGGATCAAGAATCCTTTTCAATTTTTATCTAACAAAAGATGAATTAATTTATAATGGATTAATGTTACCCATTGTCAATAAAGAAGAAGCAGAGGGGAATTCACCGGTGCTAGAATTCAGAACGTGGCAACAGAATAACACTAAGGAAAAAGTGAAATCGATAGGATAGAAACAAAAACTTGACACTAGATAATTGAAATTGTTAGTAGTCACTATAGAAAAAGGGATTGTGGAGGCATCTGTTGTTGGAGTCAATAAGATTACATCAGGATTGACTCGAAAATAAAGATAAAACTGTAACAAATATCTTAAAAGACTTGAAGAAAATGAATGACAAAACATGGATCCCAAGGAAAAATATGGTGAGGAATTTCAGTTTCCAATACTTAGGTGCACACCTTGTGAGGTATATCATGTTTGAGAGGTTGAAAAATTGGAATTCTGAAGAAGAAGAAGCAATAGAAAGGATTTTATTTGCTCCGAGTCCGTATGCATCGATTCTCGACCTCACGACGTCAAATAAGCCAACCAACAAACAAATTATTTCCAAAGAAGAGCATTCAGACTATCAAATGACATTATTTTTAAAAATTTAGGCATGTTGATGGTCGTACGATCAACATACGTGGAGGTATCTAGTTGTTCACTAAAGTCTTTGATGAAGATGAACGACAAGCTATTGTTGAACATGTTATAGAAGAGCATGATCGTGGATGAGTTGGACATCTTAAAAGGAGAACATACTCCAAACCAAAAAAAATGGACATGTGGCATGAGTAACTATCCAATATGGATGTTGCTATAATTATGCTAAAGATAGAGATGGAAACACTCCAGAGATCTTACAACATGAACAAGTTGATTTATTGCCTATGGTGATTATTTAGATCATCAAACGATTGGTGGCTTGCGACATAATACCATCCAGTTGTGTTCCAGACAACTCCATCATCAACATCTAAGAAGAAGGAGACTATGTCCCACCTCATGTTGATAGTCATGATTTTGAGAGACTCTTCTGTACACTATCATTACTGAATAGGTTTTTTATTATGTCGAACAAGAAATACATGTAGTTGGCCCCGGATAATTTTGTGGTTCTTATCAGATTCCCCTTCCATGAGGATTAGTGTTAGTCCTACATGAAAATGGAGCCAAGCACTGCATAATAAATGCGAGCAAACAAAGGATCTCAATAACACTATGAAGGATGGGCCCTGACAAGCATCCAGTTGGATATTAATCCCTACCTAAACTTGAAGAATTATAACCTTTGAAACTACCATGACCCTATGAATTTCTGAGCACCTGAGTTATACTCATCATAATTTCCTTCCAAAAGTATATCGGAGTGGAGGATATCCATTGATGGTCAAGCAGTATGCTAGACTATTGATATGAGAAAAAGATAAATTTGACAACTTCTACCTTGTTTTGAAGATAGCCTTGAGATGATATTTTACTTATGATATATGGTGTACTACCAAAATCTTATGTATTATTTCATTTTATCTTTTGTGATGAAATAGAACTCTAGTTTTGCTGTAAAAGAAAGCCCAACAATTGACGATGCTTGTATATGTCTAGAAAAGCTAAAATGAACACCGCCATAATTTCAAAAAGACAATTTCAACTCATAAAATCAAATCCTCTGTTGAAACCTTGAAATAATATATTTCTCTTTCATAAACATACCAAAATTGACATTTATGAGTAGTAGAAGAACTCCTTAGATGGAATATGACATCTACTCTCTCTCTTTTTGTAGGATGTAAGACCTTCCAGACATGGAATTATGGCATTCCTTTAGTCTTTTCCTTGGAATAAAATGTAAGTCGCATAGCATTCCTCTTTTAAAATCGACATTTGACAACTTTTAGTAGTTGTATATGACATATTTAGATGGAATATGACATCAACTATCTCTCTTATTATTGGATGTAAGACCTTCCTAATATGGAATTATGGTGTTCCTTTAGTCTTTTCCTTGGATAAGATGTAAGTTGCATAGCTTTCCTCTTCCAAAATTGGCATTTAACAACTTTGAGGAGTGGTCTAAGACCTCCTTCAATAGAGTATGGCTCCACTTTCTCTTTACTATTGGATATAAGACCTTCCTGACATGAAGTTATGGCATTCCTTTATTCATTTCCTTTAGGATATAATATAAATATCTTAGAATTTCTTCCCAAGATAGACACCGTCAATCCACATCTTTGAGTAGCATAAGACCTCCTTAAATAGAATATTACATCTATTCACTCTCTCTCTCTCTCTCTCTCTCTCTCTCTCTCTCTTACTTTTGGATGTAAGGCCTTCCTGACAAGGAATTATGATTTTCCTATAGTTTACTTTTCTTTATGACTATTTAATAAGCCATGACATTCTTCTCCCCGTAAACTTAAAATATTGAATGAAAAATTCTTTTTCTTTGGTAAAAAAGACCGTTTCGATCAACACCAATAAGTGCAACATACTTATTTAGTATTCCACACATATTGGGGGCCCATTTGTTGACCTCATTTTTGTCAGGACTCTAAACTAACACTTATAGATAGGATATGCCATGAGCTTCCTACATCAACTCAAAATCTTTAAACACCTCTTAAAATTTAGTGATCATCATGATCTCTAAATTCACCCAAGGAAGAGAGGGATACTAACATTGACCCCATTTGAATTCACTAAGGGTACTCAAAAATTACAAAATTTACATTGACCCACAATGCCACTTTTGGGTTCAAACCATATTAACCCCCAAAATGATCAAATCAGTAGTGACAAACCTTGATTTGGTCAAACCTTGACCTAATAGTCATCACATTGGCCGTTTGGTCTTTTTTAGGGCCAAATTAGACAAACTTGATTATTTGGTCACTTTTTACTCAAAATTGGTCAAATGATCCTAAAACTCAATTGGTCAAAATTGGTTAAATCAGTCAACCCTGGTCAACCTGGGTTAAACCCCAAGTCATACCACCAAATGTAATGACCCCATGACTAAACTAACCATGACATTGTCAAGTAAGTCACCTGGGTAACCCTGACCTAAATTGGTGAGCCATGGTCAACTTAGGTCAACCATGGTCAACTTGGTCAAGTTTGTTCAACCTTTCCAAGTTTAGTCAAAATTTGGTATTTTCATCAAATTATTTTATTCTCATAATTGTTTAGTCATTTAATTGATTAAAGAGAATGAAATGAAGGAGTACTAGACCTAGGATTTAAGTTTAAAATCATGGTTTAAACCCATGGCAAGGAAAACCCATGATCTATACTTAAACCCTAAATTCACTTCATGATAAATTGCTAATGGGTCACCCATGACCCATGAAACACGTCATGACAAGACAAATACTCATGAATGTTCCCTGAGCCATGCATTTCACTCAAGGCAAAAAACATTATGAAACCATCTTGAAAGAAAGATGGATACGTCATTGCATCATGAAAAATGGAAGAAAGATGTGGTGAGATAATCACTCACCTCCTTCATCCAATAAGAGAAGGTCCCATCTAAACCCTTATCCTATACATAATTAGGGACCTCTTGACCAAATTATGAAAATTGGGAATGAGAAGGCATATGTGTCATCTAATCCCAATTTCATTAAATTGCTCATGAGTTTATGTTGGGGAGGCTAATTCAGATCATTCTAGGAATCCTTATCCACCTCACAAATCAGCCAATGGAAGAGAGCCAAAACTAGGATTCAATCGTCATCTTAATGGAGGCTCATTATGGACATCACATTGGGAAGTTCATCTAAGATAATCCTCAACCAACAAACTCACCGACGACCATCATAACGATGTTACCTTCTTCCCCAAGTAAACCCTAGCTCAATCATGGTTTCCTAAAACCTATAAATGGGCTAACTCGTGAGCTTCTAAGAAGAGAGGACACACTTAAAATCTTCAATTCTAGAAACTCGTAACAACAAATTTGTTGCCAAAACACTTAGGAATCGATTACCCATAAAATAAGCCTTGGAAATCCATCGACATACCCTAATTTTGAAGTCTAGCTCCAGGAAAAATTTTTGGATTGACATAAAACCTCTCAAAATGTCAAATTGACTACCCCAAAACTCTCCCTGAACCTCACGACAAAGTTTCTAATTAAAATTGGTTCTTCCCATAGGCTCTAAACTACTCCTCAATAAAACAGTGCCCCATTTCATTGAACTCATACTTAGACTCAATTCCAATTCAAATTGACTCGAGCAAGCTTCATGAGCTCAACGTAAAGCTCTGGAACCTGTCCAATCGAAATTACATCTTCTGAGACCTAGGTATGGTGCTAAACCCTAACTCTATTTAGGTTTTCAAAAATTATGAAGAGAAGCATCACTTCATGGCCAAAGATCCTTATGGATGTGTTCGCCATGATGAGATGATGCTCTAGAAACAAAAATCTTCAAATTTGGTGCAAGTTTTGGGGAGACTTTAAGCTTAAAGCATGAACAACTCTCGCTGAATCTCTTTTTGGGTTGATGAACTTCTGTCAACTTTTTCTTTTTATCAAAAATGGATGACCCTGATCGAGCCAGACTACAGTTCCGTTATTACAAAACAAACATAATTGCAGGCCAACACAACACTTACGTGGAATCCCCGACCAATCATACCACGTTACATAGTGTTTCGATAATTTTTATGATCCAGTCAGCTGCCGTGCGTGTAAATAGGAAATTTAATATTTTCTATTTATTTAAATTTAGAAAAGGACAAAAACCTTTAGAAATTGATATCTTGACATAAAAAAAGCAAAAAAATATGACAAAAATACCTTTGTATTCAGAAAAATGAGGAGACAATTTTGAAGATGAAAACAAAATTTATTATATTATTTTTAATTTTTAATTAATTAATTACTATGCAGAGTAATTTATTTATTAAAATTATTTATAATTCCAAAAAATCCAAAAATTTTAGTGATTAGCCTTTAAATTTTTTGGAGCATTCCCTTATTTTTCCAAGGCTAGAAGAATTTCTTAAGGTCCAATTTCCAAATTTCCATCAGATTCTTTCATTAGTCCTATAAATAATTATAATAAATTAAGAAATTGGAGATTAAATTTGAAATAGGTTAAAATATTTAGTGGGACAATTTTAAACTCCAAAATGACAATTTTTAGCCATTAAAAAATTTAAAATGACATTTTCACCATTTAGGGTTAAAATTGTAAATTTTAAATTTACATTTTAAACCGTAGATTTTTTTACGCTTGAATCGGAGCCTTCAATGACTTAAGGGAATGACCCTAATCCTTAGGTCTAACCCCATTTTAGATCTACGGTGAACCCAAACCCTAACAAACATAGGGTCAAGCTATCTCCTCAGGACTATTAGGCTAAACTGCATAGACCTAAAGTGAAAATCTCCAATATTGACATTTAGGTTTAACCAAATTTAACATAAGTTACAATCTGAATCCAGTTCAAACCATCCACTGACATTTAAGTTTAATCCAAGTGAACCCACACTTCACCAAACCCTAATTAGCTATGAAGCACAATTAGACCTAATTAAGCCTTGTTAAGTCTTAATCACATTAGGTTTAAAACAACAAACCTAAATAAGGTTTAAACCACAATTAGACCTAATTAAATCATCTTAAGCCATAGCACATGAGGTTTAACAAAACTAACCATAATTAGGTCAAAACCACAAATCGACCTAAGTAAACCCCGTTAAGCCTTAATCATATTAGGTTTAACACAATAAACATTAATTAGGTCTAGACCCCAATTAGACCTAATTGACTTCTTTAAGCCTTAATCATATTAGGTTTAATACATTAAGCCTAAACTAGGTCTAAATCCCAGTTAGACCTAATTAACCTTCTTTAAGCCTTAATCACATTAAGTTTAACACAATAAACTCTACTTAGGTCTAAACCACACTTAAACCAAATTAAACCTTGTTATACCTTAATCATATTAGGTTTAACAAATTAACCCTTAATTAGGTCTACACCACAATTAGACCTAATTGTTCTCTTTTAAGCCTTAACCACATTAGGCTTTATAAAATATACCTTAAATAGGTCTAAACCTAATTGACCTCTTCTAAGACTTAATCACTTTAGGCTTAATGCAAATAGACCCTAATTAGGTTTGAACCATAATTATATCTAATTAAACCTGTTAAGCCTTTATCGTATTAGGTCCCAATTGGTCCTAATTGATCACTTTTAAGCCTTAACCACTATAGGCTTAAAACAATCAAATCTTATTTACATTTAAACCCAAACTAGACCTAATTGACCTCTTTTAAGCCTTAACTACATTAAGTTTAAGATAAAAAAATCCTAATTAGTTCTAAAGCTCAATTAGACCTAATTAACTACCTTAAGCCTTAAGCATCTTAGACTTATGTAAATTTAAACCCCAAATTTGGACTAAACATTATTAGACCTAATTAATCACATTAACGCTTACATACATTAGGCTTAACTCAACTTAAAACCCCAATTAGGCCTAACCATAATTAGACCTAATTAATCACATTAAGCCTTACCTAGTTTAGGCTTAACTAAACCTAAACCCAATTAGGTCGAACCCTAACTAGACTTAATAAAAAAAATTAATCCTTACCCATGTTTAATTTAATTAACCTCAAACTTAATTAGATCTAACTTAAATTATATTTAATTAAACCCTTATGTCCAACCCAACTTGAACATAAGTCAACTCAAACCCTTATGTCTTACCCAACTTGAACCTAAGTCAACTCAAACTCTTAGGTTCAACCCAACGTAAACCTAAGTCAACTCAATCCCTTAGGCCAACTTGAACCTAAATCATACCAAACCCTTAGGTTTAACCCAACTTGAATCTAAATTAAATCAAAACCTTAGGTTCTACCCAACTTGAACCCAAATCAATCAAAACCTTAGGTTCTACCCAACTTGAAACCAAATCAAATCAAACCTTTAGATTTAATTTATATTGAACCTAAATCAACCATAAGTCTTACCTACATTGCACTTGGAGTTGTTTCAAACTTTACTTTAAATCTATATTGAACCTGAATCAATTTTAGGTCCTATCTACATTGGACATAAAACCATTTCAAGCTTTATGTTCAAATTCATATTAAGCTTAAATCAACTTTAGGTCCTACTTACATTGGATCAAAATCAACATTAAGTCTTACTTACGTTGGACATAAACCATCTTAAATTTTTGGTTCTTCTTACATTGAACCGAAATCATCTTCATACTTTAGGTTGTACCTATATTAAACCTAAACCATCTTAAAATTTAAGTCCTATCTACGTTGTACTTAAACCATATTAAACATTAGGTTCTTCCTACATTGAATCTAAATCATCTTAAACTTTTTGTCCTACCTACATCGGACTTAAACCATCTTAAACCTTAAGTCCTACCTACATTGGAATTAAACAATCTTAAACCTTAAGTCCTACATACATTGGACATAAACCATCTTAAAATTTTGGGTTCTACCAACATTGAACCTATATCATCCTCATACCTTATGAAGTATCTAAATCTTCTTCATTCATTAGGTTCTATCCAAATTGAACCCAGACGAAATAAATCCTTCAGTTTTACCAATATTAAACATAGGTCTTAGGTCTAGCATACTGGACCTCAATCAAACTTTCTTAGGTATAATTGGCATCAGAACTAAAATAAATTATACAAAAATTCTTCTCTTCAACCCATTCACATATATAAATGAAATGAAATCCCCTTTAAAAGACATCAAAACATAAACTTGAACCTAAGAATGCAACTATGTTTGAGAAGATATTTTGGAGGAGGTAACCCATGGTTGCTAACAAAATATCTCTTAGCCATTTATGGCTAATCAAACTGCAAAAATAATGTCTTGGGACAACGATGCCATGGGATCATGTTCAGGTCATCCAAATTTAAAATAAACAACCGAATGACAAAATTCAATTAATTAATAAATTTTAAACAACCTAAAATTTTTCAGCCCCTAAAATCTAAATAAGAAAATAAAGCTTAAGTTGAATATTAATGAACAAAGATCACCGAATGCAACTTGAACATCTGTGTTCAGATCTAGGAAGATTTCTTGGACGGCGCAATCTGTGGTTGTTGACAAGAATCTTTTGTTCGTGGTTTAAACACCATTAAGTAGTTTGATTACTTTGCGGCCCCGGGATAACAGAGCCATAGACATCTTGATCGGGTCATTTAAAAATTTATTCAACCAATTAAATTGACAAATCAAATCATGATTTCATGTTAATCTTGTTTGTTTTGCAAGTTTTTCTGAATACATGAAATAAAATACGCTTTAGATTTACTTTTCATGTTATAAGGTGTGCTAACTCTATTTTGTATGATGACATTCTGAAGTGAAAAAGGTAAACATCAAAGCAACAACAAAAAAACTGACAAAAGCACAATAACAAAACAAAACAATGACAATAAAATAATAACAAAAAATAAGAAAACTCAAAAAAAATGAGCATAATAGAAAATAACTAAACAAAAATAAACAAGAACAAAATGACATGACATGACATAAACGAACAAAATAAAATAAAACCTTTAGGCTATAATCACATTCTTAGAAACCAATTACCCTAGGAATAAACATTTGATGTTTCTTTCCTTGACCTGGACATTTTTTTAAAGAATGAGTGTTAACATTGTTGGCACAATTTAGTTAAGGAGTTGTTCGTTGGGAGATGTCGGCCACAAAAATCAGAATCCCGTCGCCCACTTTGTAAAGGCATTTTAATTTACAAATGTACATATAGTTTTTTTAGAAAAATATGAAATCAAACTGATCCCATATCTTTAAAAGTTTAGATGAAAGAGCAGTACACCTCAAGCTATATATCTATCATGAAAGATAAACATAAGACTTGAGGGTTAGGCTTGATCAAACAATCGAAGAAATATATGATATTCGTGTGGTCTGCAAAATCATTTTTTTATATACCGACAAATTCCCTTACTTAGAACATATTACTTTTGTAATCCAATATAAGAAGAATAAGGGGATTTTCATACACTGAAAATATATCCCTTATGCACTTTAATGGACGGTATTGTGATGTTTTCATACAGGTTGTTGATTTTTAGGACTTGAAGCAAAAAGGAAGCAAAAAAAGATGGAATTTGGAGTCAAAACGATATTTTTGAAGAAATAATTAGAGCCGATCGTGCCAAGGGCAGTGCCGATGGCGCAGAATAATAGAACAGGCTGCGAATTTTACTCCGCGCCTACGACGCTAAAAAACTGCTGATGGTGACTTTAAATAGAGAGCAACAAATTAAATTTCGAGACACTGGCTCCAATGGCGTCAATGTCAGTTCAACCCCTCTTTCTAGAAGATTCGACATATTTGGATGAGTTTTGAAGTGATTTTGGAGGCACCTCTTCGAGAATAGACGCTAGGCTCTATTTGCGGCCGAAATTCATCAGGAAACACATTCCTAGACTCCTTCACTCCTTCTCTCCTAGACTCCTTCACTCCTTCATTCTTTGACTCATTCACTCCTTCACACCTTTACTCCTTCACTCCTTCACATTCCTTTTTGCTCCACAACGTTCCACCATGCTCCTTTTTCACCATTCTTCACAATCCATTTTCATCCCACCACCACATTGGAGTCAATTAGTGAGTTTTCTTTTATAATTTAGAGTTTGTGTGGTGAGATTAAGTGTGAAACTTTTTGTAAGAGTGTTGGAGAAGGTAAAAAGTGAGAAATATCTTCTTCCTACATTTTTAAGGAAAGGCTATAAGAGATTTGCTTTGAGAAAGAGTTCAGATAAGTGTTTTTTATTTATTAGTGTTGTATGAATTTTCTTTTATATATGAAATTAGTGTTTTGTTGTATTTTTCTGATGAAATCTGAGTAGTTTTCTCTATCTTTCTCCCTACTCTAAGATATGGTGAAATGAAGAGACAACATGGATGTGCCAATATTAAAATATAAAATAAATTTTTATGATTTTTCAACTCCTAACTAAATTTACTTTTCGATCTCACCATTTGAATTGTTTAAATGTGTTGTGAAACATATGATCCCGGAAATGGAGTATGAGTTCTACAACAGAGTGAGGATCACAATTGATTTCATGGATGAGAAATTTGTTCATTGAATTAAGTGTAAATAAATAAGGAAATATTCTTTATTGGGTGTAGAATTGAACAATCTTTAGGGTGACAGACTAAAATCATGAATTTGGTCTTAGTGCTTAAAAACTAAAGCGAGAGTCTTCAGGTGAAGGGAGGTGGGAGCTTTGGAGTGGGAGCCGGCATCCTCCTAGCTTAGCCACGGATTTAGGGACTAAACTTGGGATTAGCCAATGATTTATATGCACTGTATCAGGGAAGAGAATTAAAACTGCTCCTATTTACCACAATACATATTATAAACATTTATCTCATCTCATTTCACCAAAAGCTCATTGTAGTGGGAAGGATGCTTTTTCACATAAGAAATCTTCATTACAAAAACATAGTTAGTAGATTAGTAATTACTGTTTAAATCTTACATTTTTTTTCTTGCTAATTGTTAATTAATTCAGTTTTTATCTCAACATTTGAAATTAGTGACAGTAATTTTGTTTGACTTACTATGAATTTCTTAGTAAAATTTATCATTGCAAATTTAAACCTTCCTCATGGGATCGATATTTGGGACTTATATAGAAAGTCCATTATTACATGATATTGACATGTATACTTCCGTAGAATCTCATTCATAATTGCTTATACTTAAATATGTTTTACACAACTTACTTTTAGTACATAGATTAAGTTTTTTGCACCATAGTGGTGTCAACTTCATAAATCTTTACATATAAAAATTGGGATCAGATGTCACAAATTATAAGGAGAACCTTGGTGGCTTCCCAGTCTATCCTACTATTTGGCTTAAATTTTGGAGAATAGAATTATTGAGTGTTTCATCCTACCAATTTTATTTAATTAGGACTTACATTCGTATGAAACAATCACATGAAAAGTCTAGAAGATGTGAGGATTTTGGTCGTGAAGAACGATAACCTCAGAATCCTAAAGTGATTTAGGGCTTATCTTCTACAGCAGAGCCATAAAAATGCCTAAAGATAGGTTGAGGATTTATGTCTCACTAAGCGAACAACCTCTAAACCCTATGACTTAGTTGTTTAATACTAAAGAATGGTTTAGCTGGTGTATACATGTTTTTCTATTGAAGATGGTTGTACTTCCTACAATGCTAGCTCTAAGCTCATCATCGTAGCGAGTTTAAGTTTTCTAATGTGTGAAGTTATGATGTCAAATCAAATGTTTCCTAAGGTCATTATTATTTAAATGTTATGGGGAATATTAAAGTTGATTAGAGCGACACCGATTAGGATCCTACGGTTCCCTCATTCTGACACGACTATTTTCTTCCAGATTCACTTAATCTAAATGAATTTATTAAACTTAACTTAATGAGTTCAATACTTTCATTTAGATCGTGGGAAATTTCATTAGCAACAATAAGTTACCTTCTCCGAGAGATTCCCGATTATCCGATAGGGACACTATAATTTAGTTGCAATTTTATTTTATTTTATTTTGTTTGTGAATAAATTTTGAGTTGTTTTATATTTTGAATATTTTGGAAAAGAATTTTATCTTATTTAAAGTTTAGTTTTGGTTTCAGTTTTGACATAAAGGGTGACTTTAAACATACAGGCAAGAAATAAGAGTGACAAAAAAGTATAGTAAGTTCAATTTTCCCTTCAAAATATTCAAGAGATTTCAAAGTGCTTGGGGCATGACCATGAATCACTTTGAAGATTTCATGAAATATTTCAAGTTTATTTTGAACTTATCATATTGTTCTGTTAATCTTCCAAGGTCAATCTAAGGTTATCCTATTGCTCAAGGAAACTTGATGTTCTATTTACCCCAAGGCAAGGATACTGAATTAATCAATTGATACTTCATTTAAGAGTTATGTAGGTAGGTTCACCAAAGGCAAATTTAAGTATGTAAAGGTTTTAATTTACAAAGTTAAAATTGGGCTTGTAGTGTGAAGATGTGTTAATCATCAATCATGTTATCTCTTTTATTTTCATCCAATATCTTCTTTATAATCCATTTTATTTAAGTGAACGTCGTTCGGTAGGCCCACAAAGCCTCTAATAGTTTATTATGCCAATCTCTTTTATTTTCATCCAATGTCTTCTTTAAAATTTGTACTAGTGCTTTGTTGAAGGCCTCAGCCAGTCTGTTTGCCCTGAGATAGTAGATTGTAGAGTATCTTCAGTCTATCCCATGTAGCTTGATGAAGTTGTTGATTTTTATGCTTTTCAAGGCTATCCCATTATTGAAAATCACTCTGTGCGGAACTCCGAAATGGTAGACAATTTGACTTTTGAAAAATTGAAGGACATGCTGTGCTGTAACCTCTCGAAATGACACTGCCTCTACCCACTTGGAGAAGTAATCCATAGCGATAAGAATAAATCTATGTCCCTTAAAGGATAAAGGGTCTATTGGACCTATGAGGATAAAGGGTCTATTGGACCTATTATGTCCGTGCTCCAACACTCGAATGACCACGAGGCAATAGTTGTGTGTAGCACATTTGGAGGTTGGTGTAAGACCTCCCCATGCACTTGGCAAAGGTGACACTTACTGGTTGTATCCATGCAATTGAATATCATTTCTGGCCAATAATATCCGGGTCTATTGATCTTCATTTTTATTTTTGGCCCTGATTGGTGAGCACCACATAATTTGGCATATACTTCTTTGATGATATTTATTGCTTCTGCTTTGCTTAGACAGTGCAGTCACATCTAATCAAACGATCTTTTGAAAAGGACATCATGTATTAGAGCACATGACATAGCTCTTCTCGTGATATGATATGCCTCAAAATTATCTTTTGGCAGCTTTTGAATTTGAAAATATTATATCAATGGCTTATGTCAATCCTCATTGATGTCAGCACTGCAATAGTCTTTCCTTCTTCTTTTTCGAGTTTATGTAGATTGTCAAGGTCGATTCAAAACAAAACTTTTATTGCTTTTATTGTAATGTCAATGGAATCCTCTGGGGACACATCAATTCCTTAACAAGTTTTGCTAGAGCGCCAGCATTGACATTATCTTATCAAGGAATCTGGTAGAGAGTCACACTAGAAATCTATTCCAACAGCTTCATTTTGTACAGATGGTATTCTGCTAGTCATGGTTTCAAAATTTTATATTGTCTAGCTACTTGTTGGATGACAAGTTGTTACTCACCATAGATGCAATATCTGTTATATCCATTGAGATTGCCAACTACAACCCAGTGATTAGTGCTTCATATTCTGCTTCATTGTTGATGCACGGCTCTGTCAGGTAGTAGGAGAATCTCAACATACCCTTATCTGGTGAGATTAAAATCAGACCAATTCCTGCTTTGTTTAGTATAACAGTTGTTGATCTTTTGTCTTTTCTGGCTAAAGAAGCTCCATCGAAGTACATTTACCAATGTCTGTCGCTGGACAATTTCATTCATAATACTTGTTCATCTGGTAACTCATCATTAAGAGGGGACCTAGTTGGAAGTGGGTGTGCTACGAGAAAAACTACTAAAATTTGTCCTTTGATAGCGCGGAGGGGAATAAAAGCTATATCAAATTGTAATAAAATCATTGGTCATCTTGCTAGACGTCCGGAAAGTGTTGATCGGGTCATCAAATATTACAATGGATTAACTTTTTAAGTAGGGGTAATTTTGTGAGAAAGCTTGTAATGCCTAAGCTTTTGGGCTATGAAAATTAAGGCTAGGAATTGCTTCTCAATAGGCATATACATCACCTCCGTCAGTTTTAGATGACAACTCAAGTAGTAGAGCACACTTTTCTTACCATCTTCATTGACCTAAGCTAGCAGGGCTCCGTGAGAGTCATCTAAGGCAATGGTATAAAGTATCAACGGTTTTTCAAGGATAGGGGCTTCCAAAAAAGGAGGTTTCATTAAGTATTGTTTAACATCCTCGAAAGTCTGCTGACATTTCTCTTCATAAATGAATTTGGCATCCTTTTTAATTAATGTAGAGAAGGGCTGACACCTACCTAAGATATTAGAAGTAAAGTGTCTCAGATATGCCAATTTCCCTTGGAAGGAGCGTAGTTGTTTCAAGGTTTTATGTGAAGGCATTTCCAAGATTACGTACAATTAAACCTAGAAATTTCCCTTGGATGAATCTCTTTCCCTTGGATATTGTTTCAAGGTTTTATCTCTTTTTTAAGATTGCGTACAATTAAACCTAGAAATTTCCTGGAGGTGACGCCAAAGGCGCACTTTAAGGGATTCATCTTGAGATTATATTATTATAATCGTTTGAACACGATCCTCAAATCATATAACTGGTTTATTTTCCATTTACTCTTGATGACCAAATCATCCACACAGCATTCCACTTTTTTGTGAATAAGGTCGTCAAAGATCTTCGTCATTGCATGTTGGTATGTTGCTCTGGCATTCTTTCACCTTGAATGACATCACTGTGTAGCAGAAAATCTCAATCGGTGTTGTGAATGTTGTAAGTGCTACTTCCTTTGGCATTCTTTCACCTTGAATGAGATCACTGTGTACCTGATTATCCATCCATGAATGAGAAAATCTCATGTGTCGAAGCGATATCCACCATCATTTATGGTATCGCAACGAGAATTCATCTTTTGGACAGGCTTTGTTCAAATCTCTGAAGTCAACACAAACATGGATCTATCCCTTTTTCTTCTTAACTTGTACAATATTGTTAACCATGTGGTGAACCGCTCTTCTCTTACAAAGTTAGCATTTATCAATTTCTTCACCTCAGCAGTGACTTGTTGCTCTATCGCGCGACGCATCTTTCTAGGAACTTGCTTTATAGTGGTCATATTTTTGTCCACCACTACCTTATTGTTGACCTCACTTTTAGTTGATGTTTTGTTTTCCCTCTTTAGTTGCCTAAGTTCTAGCTATAGGATTTTCTTATTAACTATTCCTAGAAAAGTAGAAAAGGAACCCTCGCCATTACAAGCTCTAAACTCTTCTATGCTCAACTTGAAGTTCCACATAATGATCCTAACCTCTAGAACTTAGTAGGTGGGATCAGTGTGGAGGATCTCAAGGAGAGTTCCCCATAGGACTTTTAGGCCTTAGGGTTCACCCTAGGTGTTGGTCTGGAGCTAGTTAACTCACTACACTCACTACCATCTATATTCACTTGCAACTATAAACCCAAAATTGTTAACTTTGATCCCTTGACCTTTTGGGAAACTCATGTAGATGGTCCCCTAGACCCACTAGCCCTAGGCTAGGGTTTAGCTAAGACTAGTACATAGAGGACCCAAATGAGGATTTGATTGGTCCACACCTCATGTAAGGTGGTTGACACCCCAATTCTTCCTAACTTTTCAATTTGGCCTTTTTACCTCTAAACCTACCCAAATTACCTAAACACCCCCAAACCCTAAATTTGACCAAAATCCTCAAGTTCACCCAAAATACCCAAATTTATTCAAAAAACATTTCAAACCATTTCAAAATACCTAAATTTCCCAAATTCACCCAAAAACTCCAAAATTACCAAAATAGCCCCCAAATTTGCCAAAATTACAGACATACCCTTGGCACCCCAAACCTTCCTAAAACCTCCAAAATCAATTCAAATGTTTGCAGAACCAATTTGAACCCTCCATTTGAACACAATTTGGCCAATTTGACTATTTTGACCAAAACCCCCAAATTGCCTTTGAAGGCCAAATTTCCCCAAATTCACCCCAAATGTCCATCAATTTGACCCCCAATTCCCATCAATTTAAATTCTCAACACAAATTAATCTTTCATTTAATCAATCTAAGACAAATCTAAGCCTAATTGGCCCATGCTTTGATCTCAATTTAGATCCAAATCAAAACCCCCAGTTTTGACCTTCTGACTTAATCTCACCTAATTGAACCCAATAACCTACTCAATTAGTCCCAATTTGAATCCTAAACTCTTCATAATGCTCCTAAAAAAGCAAATTTAACTCTTAATTGGCCTTGGTGAAGCCTCAATTTAACTTAATTTTATCCCAAGTCTAAAAAATTCCAAAATTTGCCCCAAATTGGCTGTCTCCAAATTCCACCAAATTGAATGCCCTAACCCCAAAATTGACACCCAAGTTATATTTAAAAATATTCATGACATTCATATGGACCATTTTCAACCATTATTTTGAACTTAGCCCAGCCATAGCCTAACCTAGACCTAAGTCTAGCCCAACATGCCCAAATTGACCAAAATCCTAAAATCATTCAAGTTGAGCTTCCAATTAAACTCAAACTTACTTCAATCCTGTACCAAAAACCTTAATGACAATCATTTACACAATTTTGATCAATTAATTGAGATCAAAGTCATGGATATCCTAACCCAAACATAACTTTTAACCCTTTTTGACCCAAATTGGACCCATGCACCAACTTAATGTCTCCCAGCCACTAAGCACACCGTATTGACCAAGCTAAAGCCTTCCAAACCATCCAAATAAGCTATGGACCAATGGGTCCCTAAATTAAGGGATCTTAGCCCATTTTTGGGCCTTAACCAAAAATCTCTTCCATCATCACTTACCGTTGGGAGTAAATTATAATTAAGCCTCCCTCTGGCTCACCTAACCTTCTAGCCACCACCACTGGCCTTGTCGGCCTGCCTAGTGGCCATTAAACACCAAAAATGAGGCCCCCAAACTCAAATTCAAACCCAATTTCAACCCTAGAGGCCAGTTCATCCTAATGGAATTTTAGAGCTCCTCATCCCTCCACCTAAGCAACTCTTTGCACTCATCAATTGGTCAGCCCTTCCATGGCCAAAGAGAGGAGTGTGCCAAAATTCTTGGGGAAACTTTGTCCAATTGCTCTTAGAAACTTCTCAAGAACTCCTAAGCTCATTGCCACCATTTTCCCCCATCGATCCTCACTGTGGAAGCCCAATTTTGAGCTCAAACTTTAAGCTCAAACTAGGACACGTCTCCACAGTCCACCAAACTAAAATTAATTGTGCACACACCATCCCTAGAGCAAGAAGAGTTGATTCCCCATCCAACCCCTCTCTCAAAAAACCTCTAACCTAGCTCTAGATCAACACCTAAAATTGAGCTTGATCGAATTCATACCTATACAATTCACTAAGGCTTGAGACTTCATCCAGAGGCTGTTTAGGTCCAATCAAAGCTACCATAACAATCTGATTGAGGCCTCTCCTCTCTAACAAAGGTATTGAACCTCAGCCCTAATCTGAGCTTATTTTGATTCTTCATTTGTAATGGCTTGATTTTATGCTTGAATAACCATATAAATGTGTTCGTCTTGGTAGATGAAGGTTTATAAACAAACCTCATGCAATTTTGTTGAGTCTAGCTCAAGATCTAAGGGTTTTAGGGTGAATGGCTTACGAGTTAAGTCACATGGGGATGATAATAGAGAGCCATTCGATCACGCGTGTATCCAACCAATAGAGGAGATCAAGCTAGACGAGCAGATGTTGCATGAACCGCGGGCCGCGTGGCAGCTGAGGTGGATGGTGGCGTTAAATGAGAGTGTGCCGCGTGTGATTTAGGAGCCGTTGTAGGATGAGTTGGCACAACATGGATAAGTAAAAAAATAGTGATTTTCTGAATTATTTTAAATGGCTAAACTTCAAAAATTCATATCTTTCTCTAGAAAAATCAGAAAAATAAAAGAAAAATACCCCCTTGCTCTGTGAACAGAGGACAATATTGTGGACTAAAAATAAAAATTATTTTCTTATTCCCTAATTTCTAAGGAATTAAATACCCTCTGTGGTATTCCAATTTTCCATGACTAAATATTACTCACCATGACTTGAAATTTTGAGGGTTCATTCAACATGATAGAGGCCATGTCTTCTAATTTTTCCAAAGTCCGAGGACGCCTCTTTACTTCTAGCCTTAATTTTCAAGCTGAGGAGACCATTTTGTTTATTGTAATTATATAAGTCAAAATATCACTTAGAAAATTATGAAAATAATTTTAGTAGTTTTCCTGTGGTCAGTGAAGTCTAAGAAAAATATCATGATGCTTTTGATTATGCTGTAAATTTCTGTATTTAGTTAAATATGAATATTTTGTGTTAATTTTTCTAAATTATATACTTATCAAAGATAAACAAAATCAATTCCATATTATTCATAAAAATCATGTGTATTTAGTGTAAAAATATCAAAAATATTTGACTTAGTGTAAGTACTAAAATGGATTTTTAAGGAAACCTTGTATTTTTGTATAAAATAATTATATTAAATTAAATAAGCTTAGAAAAATTATGAAAATTGGTTCTTTGAGTTCTTTGTGACCAGGGGCATTTAATAAAAATAAAATCTATTTTTGTGAAAATATTTCATTTTTAAATGTATTTTGAATTAAAAATAATTAAAATAATCAAAATTTTCAAAAATACAAAAAATGATTCAAAATAATTGGAAATGTCCCCTGATCACTTAGAATATAATACAATATTTTTCCTAATTTTTCTAAGTTAAAATAGAAATTTTAAAAGCTTAAAAATGAATTTTTCATATTTTCCCATTTAGATAATTCTAATAAATAAATTAAAAATCATAAAAATAGAAAACTTTGTTCTCTGAGTTTACTGAATTCAGAAGAGTCTATTAAAAATATGAAAATTGATTTTTTGTAATTAAAACATTATTTTCTATTTAGTTGAATCATTGAAATTGATTAAAATTAAATAATAGTAATAATAATTTAATTCAAAAAATCATGAAATCTTGTCTAAGTGTTTCTCTAATCTTAAGAGACCTTTAATAATTTTTCCATAAACACAAAATTTATTTTTGATAATTAAATAAATTAACTTTTGAAAATCCTATCTTCTAAATTTAAATAATCATCTAAATTAAATTAAAATTTTGAGAGGTCCACATGTTCTCCTCCAGCATTTTAATCACCTCATGAATATGACACTTTAAACCCTCATGGTAATTTCAGTTGTGTTTAATGAGTTATGAGGTGAAGTGCCCCAACGAAAAGTGGTAATTTCAGACTTTGTTGCCTTAATCAAAATTTAGGATTACATAAGGGAAAATGAGTAATTTTGATCTTAATAAATATGTTTGGATGATTGAAATATAATGGGAAATGTTATGAATAAAATTAATAATATCTCTGATTTTTTTTATCATCTAGACTAGAGGATGAATATAGCATTTTGATCACTCTAGACATATCGAAGGAAGTTTGATATGATTGATGAGGAAGATGGGATTGATAGAAGAGGACTCAACTGAAAAATTCTCATATCTACCCTTCTATAACCTCTTTGTTCATGTTCAATTAATGGGTGATATTAGAGGATAAACAAGCACATAATTAGAACAGTAGTAGATTTACTTTGCCACCTGTATGTCTAAGTGTGTGATTTGATTTGAACTTATGTGCTTAGGTCACTTTCTAAATTTTCTTTTAGATCTCAATATAGTTGAGATTGAGCATAGGATGTTTGTTTTCAACGTATAGAGTGTTGTGGCTTGGATTGTGATGCTGAATTGATGTATTGAGGTTGAGAAAATACCAAACTTATGTGTGTCATGTAACGTGTACTGTAACTCTTGAAATTTATATATAATTGCAAGGTTTTGTGTTGTGAATGTTTATTGGGTTAGTACATCATTTAATCACTTAAAATTTATGTCTACAATGATTGAACGGATGTCGTCGAGGCTTGAAATTGAGCAAAATTACAAAAATTTGGAAATTGAATTAATTTTGAAAATCTCGCCGATGGTGCCATTGACGGCGCCAACTGTGGATTTTTCCCGAGACTTAGGCTATTTATTTCACTAGAGCTCGTTGATGGTGTTGAATACCCCACTGACGGTGAGATCCCAAAAAAAACGCTTTTAACCGCGATTTTGACCAGTCAACTGCAACTATTCATCATCTCCTTCCTCTTAAAAAACAAAAATTTTGATCTAGTGATTGAAGATCTTGGATTTGGGGCGATTTCAAAGCATTTAGACACCGATTTTATCATCTCTCGGTAAGAGCTTCACTCCAAACTAAAAATATTTGATTTTCACCTTGAATTTCATCCACATTGAGAAGATCCGAAAAAAAAAAATTTGAGAATGTGGAGAAAATATTTTGAAGAAATTCATGGAATTTTGATTTGAACATTTAGGGTCACTCTTAGAAGCCATTATTTGAGTTTTTGAAGTGTAGTTTGGAATTTTTTATAATTTTTATTAGATTGACATAGCTCCTTGACAAAAGAGGCGACTTGAGTTTGATGAGTCTTGCTTTGTCAATACGAAGGCTCAGTCAAGATTTACTTCAGTTTTTGAAAGGAAGAAATGTATACAAGATCGTATTTTTGAGAGTTCAGGAGGAGAAGTTGAACGATTTATTACCGAACGGAGGTGGGAAAACTTCTGTTATACCGCCAATAAGGCTGCTGTCACTATTGTGAAAGAATTTTATGTCAATGCGTTCTATTTTGAGGATGGAACCGTTCGAGTAAGGGGTTTTTCTGTTGAGTTTAGTGCCGCCCGCATTAACTCATTTTATGAAGTCTTAGACTCCTATAGCTGCAATTATGAAACCTTCAGTATAATGGAAGGCCCACTAAACGATGTCATCAACTTTCTCACTGATGGAAAAGGGACATGGAAGATAAAGCAACGAGAAAGGGTAAATTTTTCTGCTTCCATGTTGAATGCACATCTAAAGCGGACACTATTTTATTTCCTCTACTCTGTTACTTACCTATCACCATATTGAGGTAACAAGACATAGAGTTATTTTAAATTTTTGTATTCAGAATAATCAAACTATAAATGTGGGGAGAATTATTTATAATAATATATTGACCACGACAAAGAGTGAATCAAGTGGAAGTCAGGGACATCCTGGCCTCATTTATGCACTTTGCCAACTTTTTGGAGTTGAAGCTGGAAATGATGAAGAATGGGTTTACACTATGAAACCCATTAGTAAAGATAATTTCAAGACATATGAATCCCATGAAAAATGGAGATATGGGAGCAGGAGTCAAGAACCTTCTACTAGTAGAGATATCCCCTCTATTAGTTATGACCTTCCTTCCTCTAGCTCCCCTATCCTAAATGATTTAATGAATGAGTTAACCTTGCAGCGGAAGAGTATAGAGCAAATAAATGAAAGAATTGGGGGATTAGAACGTAGACATGATTATGATAGTGAGTACCTACAGAGGCATTCTGACTTTGAGATGGCTTACTACGAACCACAGACTCGGAACTACAGATGTGAGCCTGATGTTACTTTTCCTGAATGCCCCCGTTATACTCAGCATCAGCTCAATCCACTTTCTGACCAGGGAAACGAGGATATAGTATGGGATTTTGATATATGATAGTAATTGATGTACTTTTATTTTTGTATTTTTGTGATAGAAACAGATGTTTGTTTGTTTGTACTTTCATTTTTATTTTTTTGTTACGATTGGATAATTTTTAATTATTGTTTTAAATGTTTAGTGTGGTAGTTGAAATTTGCATGTGTAGTTATAATAGATGTTGATTAGTACTTTGTAAAATTGTAATATGATGTGATTTTTATTTGCATTTTAATATATTTGTAATTATTTTTTCTTTAGTATTGTAGATGTGTTAGCGAAATATTATGTTTGTATAATGTTTAGTTTTGTAATTATTTCAAAATTTCATTACCCAACAAATTCTCTAATGATTTATATGTATAGAAAGCTCATAATATTACATACCAGTTGAAGTTAAAATTCTGAGAAGGAGCTGCAAAAAATTCAGAATGATGAAAAAGACTAAAGTACTGAGGTATGATTTATATTTAGAATTTTCTTTCCACCTATATCATTCCATATTTAAAAATCTATGTTTGGGGGAGGGAAGAAAAAGATTAACTGTTAGATGTTCTCAGTTTTAATATTTCAAAAATTATTAATATAATTTTTTGTAATGAATTTAATTCATATATCTATATTTTGTAGATATTTAAATATTATGGTAGATTTAAAGGAATATTTTTGTAAGAAAAATTAATTTTGTAGATTAAGATATTTAGTATAAGAGAATAAGACTATAGCTAACTATTTAAAGTAAAGAAAACTATATTTTAAAATATTAAGAATCTTAGAAATTCATTTGAGAAGAAAAGATTGGGGCTCAATGATGTAAAAACTATGAAATACTTATACGGTAAAGGAATGTTTTGAGTTTCAAATTTCAGGAAAAAAAGGTAATGTTCACAATCATTAAAGGCTATCCAAATATAGTAATCCTCACTTGAAAAAGAAAAAGAATGGATTGACAACAATCCCTGAAAAGAAAAGAAATATATATATATA
>JXCR01086802.1:160563-182712 GCA_002079205.1 Phalaenopsis hybrid cultivar | reverse complement strand
ATATATGATTGAAAGAGTGAAGGGAAAGTCAGAGATTTCTTCCTCCTTGCCGCTTCAAAGAAGAATTTTGTGTGCTGTAAAGAAAGGAAGAGATTCAGAGGAACTTCGAGGAGTTTGCTTGTGGAGGAATTAGAGATAAGTGGTATATAAGTTCTAAGTTTTGTCGTATCTTGACTTATTGTAGTTTGTATGACTTTGCTTTTATATATGAAATCTAAGTTTTGTCGTATCTTCTCCATGAGTTCTGAGTAGTTTTCTCTATCTTTCTCCTTGTCTTGAGATTTTGTGAAATGGTGATTTAAATTGGTTGAGCCATGAGAATCTTAAAGAAGTTGTGATGTTCTTTTCACTTCGATCTTAATTTACTTTCAGCCATTTGATTTGTTAAAATATGTTGAGTTTTACAACTAAAGTGAAGATTACATCCAAGATTTAGGGTGGTCAAAGTCCTTGAAAGTTGGGTGTAGATAAGTAGGGAAATAAAATTATCGGGCATAAAATTGGAGATTTTAGAGTGACAGACTAAAATCCTCAATTCGGTCCTATCGTTTGGGTGTTGAAGTGTAGATGTTAGCCCTCAGACAAGGGGAACGTGGGAGCCTCGAAGTGAGAGCCGGTATCCTCCCAGCCTAGCCGCAGGTTCAGTAACCAAGCATAAGATTAGTCAATGTTCTTTATGTGTGGACCAAAGGGTAAAGTATAGGTATGCTCCGATTTGACACAATACAATCTAAACTAATTCACTTTATCCTTTCACTTTAATTTCTTTACAAGGAGAAGGATGCTTTCTTATATATTCAACTTCACATTAGAAACTTTATTAGTAGAATTAGTTAATTAAGAGTTTGTTAAAATTACATATTTATTTCAATTGCTTATTAGTAAAAATTAAGTGATTTGAACTGTATTGTTGTGATTAAGTATTGATTTTCTAAATCCTAGATTGTAGCCTCTAGTATTAATCCCTTTGGAATCGATATTCAGGACTCCATTAGAGCCCTGTATTACTTGAGCGATATGTATACTTGTGTTGATAAGTGTGACTTTGCAATCATTGAATATTTTATACACATTTTTATCAAATCTATAACCATTATCAAGTTTTTGGTGTAGTTGCGGGGGACTTAATTCTTCCAGCAACAAAAATAAATTCTTGTATTTTTAAGCATATATAAAGTTGTTGTCAACACCTCCTATTTTGGCAGCCCCTATCCTAGGGAAAATTTTGATACTTTATACCGCAGCCTTAGACAACTCTCTTGGAGCCCTATTATCCCAAGTCAATGATGCGGGTAAAGAAAATGCACTCTACTACTTGAGTCGCCGCCTAATACCGACGGAGATAAGGTATCTACCTATTGAGAAGCATTGTCTAGCTTTGATTTTTGCCACACAAAAGCTTAGACATTACATGCTTTCTCATAAGATTACTCTAATCTTAAAAGTTAATCTGTTGCAATATTTGATGACCGGACCAACTCTCTCCGAACGTCTAGCAAGATGGTCAATGATTTTATTGCAATTTGACATAACTTTTATTCCCATTTGTGCTATCAAGGGACAGATTTTAGCAGACTTTCTTGTTGCACACCCACTTCCAGCTAGATCTCCTCTTAATGATGAACTACTAGATGAACAGGTACTACAATGGGAATTCTCTAGTGCGCAACACTGGAAAATGTACTTCGACGGAGCTTCGTCAGCCATAAAGGACAAAGGATCAGGAACAGTTGTACCAGGCAAGGCAGATATTGGATTGATCTTTATCACGCGAGATAAGGGTATGTTGAGGTTCTCATACCACCTGACAGAGCCATGTATCAACAACAAAGCATAATATGAAGCCTTAATCACCATATTAGAGTTGGCAATCCTGATGGACATTATTGATATTGTCATCTATGGCGACTCACAACTCGTCATATAGCAAGTCGCTGAACAATACAAGATTTTGAAACCAAGACTAGCAGAACACCATTAGTACACGATGAAGCTACTAGAGTTGATCCAAGTGTAACTTTCTATCGGATTTCTAGGGGAGATAATTTCCATGCTGACGCCTTAGCAAAACTCGAAAAAGAATTGGCATGTCCTCCGGGGGATTCCATTGATGTCACAGTACAAGGAAAACAAGTTTTATCTCGAATCGACCTCGAAACTCTATAAAAGCTTGAGAAAGAAGAAGAAACGATAATTACGGTTGTGGATATCAATGAAGATTCGCGCAAGCCATTAATAAAATATTTGCATACTGGAAAGCTACCAGAGGACTATTCTGAAGCATATCACATTACAAAAAGGGCTATGTCATACGCTCTAGTAGGTGATGTCCTCTACAAGAGATAGTTTGACAAGATGTGGCTACGATGTTTAAGCAAAATAGAAGCACAAAATATTGTTAAAGAAGTACATGTCGGATTGTATGGCGCTCACCAGCCAAGGACGAAGATGAAACTGAAGATCAAAAGACTCAAATATTATTGGCCAACAATGATGTCCAACTGTATGGATACAACTAGATGATGTCACCAATGTCAGGTGCATGGGGTGGTCTTACACTAGCCTCCAAGTGTGCTACACCCAACCATTGCCTCGTGGCCAATGAGTGTTGGGGCATAGACATAATAAGACCGATAGACCCTCCATCCTCCAAAGGAGAAAGATTTATACTTGCTGCTACAGATTATTTCTCAAAATGTGCATATGTAGTACCATTACGAGAGGTTACGGCATAGCACGTCCTTTGATTCTTTAAAAGCCAAATCGTCTACCATTTTGGAGTACCGCAAAGAATAATTTCCGACAATGGGACAGCCCTTAAAAGCACCAAAATCAAGAATTTCGTTAAACGACACGGGATAGATTGGAGATGCTCTATAATTTACTATCCCATAGCAAATGGCCTAGCTGAAGAGTTCAACAAAAAGTTGGTACAGATTTTAAAGAAAACAGTGGACAAAAGTTAAAGAGATTGACACAACAAGTTATTAGAAGCTTTGTGTGCTTATCGGACAATGTTCAGAACCCCTACTCAGTTCACACTCTACATGCTTGTGTACGGTTTCAAAGTCTTACTACCATAAGAAATTCAGAAGCCGTCTTTCAGAGTTGTTGTCGCCAACCAACTTACAATGGAAGAAAGTGCAAAACTCAGACTTGAAGAATTATAGAGTCTTGGGGGAAAATGACTTGAAGTACAACAACATTTGGAACTTTATCAGGCAAATATGGTACAAGCTCATGACAAATTGGTCTACTCAAGAACATTCAAAGTTGGTGACCTTGTCCTCGTGTTCAAAAGACCCATTCTTGCACGCTGCAAGATAGGTGGAAAATTCGAGCCAACTTGGGAGGGACCATTTATCGTTGAAAAGGTCTACAAATGAGGAGCCTACCAGTTAGTAGATTTTCATAGTGAAAGACCCATGGTGTCGATCAATGGATGATACATGAAGACATACTACGCAACTTGACATTACTTAACATTGCTTGATTAGAAATTTTAAAATTTAAATTATTCTAAGGCTATCTATTTGGCCAAATGTTTGTGACCAGGTCCAAAATTTTGTAATAAAATTAAACTCAACATAATGAAAATTTTTGAAATTACACACATTAATTTTCTCATTTTTAAACTTGATATTCTACTAAATTAAACAAAATATACACATAAACAAATGGTTTTCTCACCAACATAAAACTAGAAGTTTTCTTTAATAAACACTTTGTTTTGTTCATGTTCACACAAAGTTTTAGCTCACTCATATTTTTCCTATCATCTGCAGAGAAATGTCAGGCCAGAGGTTGATCTTTTCTTTTAAAGATAACCGGAACCTGACACTCAACAAAGAAAGGGCGCCGCAGGGTAGCACCATAAACTTTGACATGGACTTTAGCCAAGTCGACATGGACTATGATGGTCCTCTGATGAATGTAGTCAGTCGTCAAGAGAAAGAAGGGCTAACCTCACTGCAAAGGTTTGGCACTAAAGAGAGTTCCTCACTGAAGGGGAAAAATGTAATGGTACAACAAGACCCGATGGAGTGGGCCAGTCACCTACCATCCAAGAAAGTTACGCCGACCAGAAGCCTAGTCGCTGTTGATAATGAAAAAATTCTAGATGCACCAATATGGAGGACTCAGCACAGAAACACTATCCACCAAATACATAGGGCTTTCCTATGAGAGGAGAGGATACGCAAGAAAGAGGCAGAGAACTTGCTCACCCCTATCCCTGAAAGGGATATCTATGATCCAGGCCTAAGAGAGACCTCTTCCATCCTGCTTGCTATAGACAATGAGTAAGGATTTGTTACAGAGCCAAAAATACCACCAGCTTCAGATGTTCTTTGTACGGGTTGCTCGACCTGCAACGTCGAAATACCAGCACGTACATCAGCCACAGGGGCATTCGTGGACTGTTTGGACTACAATGTCCTCCACTTGGAGCGCTACAGTACTTTAGAGGAATATGTATGCTCTGATGATGGATTTCAGATCGTTGATTACCCGATGGATGCAGAATAATATTTACCATTGGGTACAGAGCCATATATCCCGTCAAACGTAGAGTCATGCATTCCACTGCAGACAGAGACAACACTGGCCTGGATTCCCGCCAACATTAAAATGAGGGAACCTCCCTGACAATCACCGATCATTAGTAGCATAAAATACTATAAGATGAGCAAGATATGCAAAAGGGATTTTGAATTCTATGAAGAAGTGCAAGGTAGGTTCATTAACAAATTAAAAGGATTGGAGCTTTACACCATGGTCTTCTCTAAGAATGATGAACGAAATATTCTCGACTGCATTTTTGATTTGAGAGATAGAGGTAAAGTAGGCCTGATAATGGAAAGAAGCTATTTTGAGCCAAGAAAGTGGATGTGAGGAAAGCGCAGGATCACTATACAGTGCGGCTGTTGTTACAACTTTACTTATGATAGACAAGGAAATCCTCCTGGGATTCTAAGACATGATCAGGTGGACCCACTACCTCCCATGATAAAAGGGATGATCAAAAGAATGGTCCGATGGAGCATATTGCCAGCTAACTATATTCCTAACAGTTTTATTGTCAACATATATGATGAAAGAGACTGCATACCTCTGCACATTGACCATCCTGACTTTGTGAGGCATTTCTGCACGGTCTCATTCATGAGCAAGAGCAAAATCCTATTTTGAAAAAGAAATAGATGTCATTCACCCTAGTGAATTCAGAGGGTCCGTGAAAATTTTGCTACCTATTGGTTCAGTACTAGTTCTTAAAGGAAACGGAGCAGACGTCACCAAACATCGCATTCTAGGGGTGCGACACTGCAGGGTGTCCGTGACTTTCTGGAGGATGGATGACAACAAAATTTCATATGGATTATGAACTAACCTAGAGCTAGAAGAACTACTAGCATACGAGCTATGAGAGGGTTGCACCTCTAAGCACATGCAAAGGGAATGCTTTTCCTAGAGCATGGTCTAGAAGGTCAGCTTGATCAGGAGCTCGCCTCACCAAAGACAGACACTCAGAGGATTCCTTTTATTGCATTTTTGTTACAACATATTAGACATGCTCAAGATATGATATGTACTTGACATGGGATGTTTTTGGATGTACTTTGATGCAGTCAGCAAAATTATACTTTTAGAGGCTTTGGCCTACACTCAATCTGTAACACTTATTAGAGCAGATTAATGAAATCTTATTCATAATTATGTTTGTTTGTTCAATTTCTTTTTTTGGTGTGATAGATAAAAGCCACGAACCATACATTAGTTCGAGATTACAATGAACTAAGAAAAAAACAATAAAACTTAATAATAAAATTTAAATAAAGCACTCTTCTGAAAATTAATCAACCCACAAAAATTAAACATTGGAAAACATATTTTGAAAATTAAACATGATAAAAATAACAAGAAAGGAAAATAAATTTGTTGAGTCAATTCTCTCGTTTTTGAGGTCTCTTACTCTTTGCTCGCGCAGCACGACTATCCCTGTCTACATTAACTCTTCACATCCTTGGGAAATTTCACATTCTACACAAAGCCTCACAAAATTTTACACATTTTCCTCAAGAAAGTCAACCTTTTCACATAACACATATCTATAAGTTCTACACCACAAACTCTTTGTAAATTTCAATTCTCATTTTGGAATCAGTCCTTAACTTTTGATTCCCTCCTTTCCATGTCGGTCCCTAACTTCCGATCCTCTTCTTGAGATTGATCCTTAACCTTCAATTCTCATTTTGGAATCAGTTCCTAACTTATGATTCCCTCCTTTTGAGATCGCTCCCTAACTTTCGATCCTCTTTTTGAGATTGATCCTTAACTTTCAATTCTCATTTTGCAATCAATCCTTAACTTCTGATTCCCTCCTTTCAAGATCGGTCCCTAACTTGCGATCCACTTTTTGAGATTGATCCTTAACTTTCAATTCTCATTTTGGAATCAGTTCCTAACTTCTAATTCCCTCCTTTTGAGGTCGGTCCCTAACTTCTGATCCTCTTTTTGAGATTGATCCTTAACTTTTAATTCTCATTTTGGAATCAGTTTCAAACTTCTGATTCTCTCCTTTTGAGATTGGTCCCTAACTTCCACTCTCTTTTCAGATTGATCCTTAACTTTCAATTCTCATTTTTGTAATCAGTTCTTAACCTCTGATTCCCTCCTTTTGAGACCGGTCCCTAACTTCCGATCCTCTTCTTTAGAGTGATTCTTAACTTTCATATCTCATTTTGGAATCAGTCCTTAACTTCTGATTCCCTCCTTTTGAGATCGGTCCATAACTGCCAATCCTCTTTTTGAGATTGATCCTTAGCTTTCAATTCTCATTTTGGAATCAGTCTTTAATTTCTGATTCCCTCTTTTTGAGGTCGGTCGCTAACTTCTGACTCTCTTTCTTGAGATTGATCCTTAACTTTCAATTATCATTTTGGAATCAGTTCCTAACTTCTGATTCTCTCCTTTTGAGATTGGTCCCTAACTTTCAACTCTCTTTTGAGATTGATCCTTAATTTTCAATTCTCATTTTGAAATCAATTCTTAACTTCTAATTCCCTTCTTTTGAGGTTAGTCCCTAACTTCCAAACCTCTTTTTGATATTGATCCTTAACTTTCAATTCTCATTTTGGAATCAGTTCCTAACTTCTGATTTTCTCCTTTCAAAAACGGTCCCTAACTTCCGATCCCCTTTTTGAGATTGATCCTTAACCTTCAATTCTCATTTTTTAATCAGTCCTTTGCTTCTAATTCCCTCCTTTCAAACTTGATCTCTAACTTCTGATCCTCTTTTTGAGATTCATCCTTAACTTTCAATTCTTATTTTAGAATCAGTCCTTAACTTTTGATTCCCTCCTTTTGAGATTGGTCCCTAACTTCTGATCCTCTTTTTAACATTGATCCTTAACTTTCAATTCTCATTTTGGAATCAGTTCTTAACTTTTGATTCCCTCCTTCTGACGTTGGCCTTTAACTTTCAATCCTCTTTTGAGATTGATCCTAAACTTTTAATTCTCATTTTTGGAATCAGTCCTTAACTATTGATTCCCCCCTTTTTGAGATCGGTCATAAACTTTTGATCCTCACTCAAGATTGAGCCTTAACTTTTAATTCTTATTTTGATATCAGTTTCTAAATTTTTGTTCCCTTCTTTAGAAGTCGATCCATAACTTCCGACTCTTTCTGAGATTGATACCTAAAATTTCAATTCTCATTTCGGGATCAGTTCCTAAATTCTGGTTCCCTTCTTTCAAGGTCGGCACCTAAATTTTGACTCTCTTTGGATTTGATACCTAAATTTCAATTCTCACATCGAGGTCAGCACTTACACACTGATTCCCATCCTTTACGAATACCTGAAACTTGATAACTCAAACCCACTCTCCAGTCCCCAGCGAGAGTTCCTACTTTTTGACTTCGATCGAGTATTCACTTGTCAATTCCCCAGCGGAAACAAATAGCACACACAATTCTACACCTCCTTCTAGGTTTTTTGACTTAGAAGTTTGTATTAGTTTTGTTGATCTCGTCGGTCAATGCCATTATGTGTGGTGTGCTTACCTAGCACACCGCACCTATTTGGGGTCCATTTTTTGACCTCACATTTAGTTGAAATTTAATTTTTTTTCTCTTTAGTAGCTTAAGGTCTAGCCATAGGACTTTCCTGTAGAATATTCTTATAAAACTAGAAAAAAAACCCTCACAACTAGAAAATCTAAACTCTTCCTTGCTCAACTTGAAGCTCTACATATTGTAACTAACCTCTAGCACATAGTTGGTGAGTTCATTATGGGGGAGCCCCAGATGAGTTCCTATAGGACTACTTGCCCTTAGGGTTGACTCTCGGTGTTGTTCTAGGGCTAAGGCACTCACTTGCACTCACTCTCCCTCAGAATTACTCACAACCCTAAACCCAATTTTTCCTGACTTTGGTCCCATGATCCTTTGAGAGACTCATGTAGATGGTCACCCACTGGCCCTAGGCTAGGGTCTAGCTAAGACCAGTACATAGAGGACCCAAAAGGGGAATCTATTTGTCTATATCTCATTTATGGTGGTTATCTCCCCAATTCTACCCAAAATACCCAATTTGAACTTTCACCCCCAAACCTACCCAAATTACCTAAACACCCTCAAATCTCAAATTAGGTCAAAATCCTCAAGTTCACCCAAAATACCCAAACTTGCTCAAAAGTCATTTCAAACCTTTTGAAAATACCCAAATTACCCAAAACTCCCCAAAAATGCCAAATTCACCAAATTACCCCCAAAATTGCCAAAATTACAGAAATGCCCTTAGCACCCCAAACTTTTCCAAAAGCTCCAAAATCACTCCAAATGTTTCCAAAACCCATTTGTATCCCTCAATTGGACTCAATTTGACCAATTTGATCATTTTGACAAAATCCCCCAAATTGCCTTTAAAGGCCCAATTTCCATTGATTTGGTCCCAATTTCCTCCAATTTAAATCCTAAACTCAAATTCATCTTTCATATGACCAATTTAAACCAAATCTAAACTCAACTGGCCCATGCTTTGACCCTAATTTCGATCTAGGTCAAACCCCCAATTTTTGGCTCCATGACTTAATCTCACCAAATTAAACCTCATGGCCTACTCCATTGGCCTCAATTTGAATCCTAAGCTCTTTATTAAATTCCTACACATCAAAATTGACCTTTAATTGGCCTTAGAGAAGCCTCAATTTCCTTTAATTTCGACCTAAGTCCAAAAACCCCAATTTTTCCCCAAATTGGTTGTCTCCAAATTTCACCAAATTGATTGCCTTAGATCCAAAATTGGCACCAAATTTCTGTTGAAAAATCTTCATGAAATTCCTATCGACAATTTTCAATAATCAATTTGGGCTTAGCCCAAGCCTAGCCCAATCTAGACCCAAGTCTAGCCCAACATGCCCAAATGACTAAATTTCCAAAATCCTACAAATTGAACCCACAATTGAACTCAAAATCATTTCAATCCTTCAACAAAACTCTTCATTACAATCATCAACACAATTTTGATCAATAATTGTGGCTCAAAGTCATGGCTAGTCTAACTCAAACCCAATCTTTGGTTTTTTGGACCTAAATTGAACCCATATACCAAAATTGGCCTAACCACCCTAAAGTCACCAAATTTGTGACTCCACGACCACTAAGCTCTTTTTTTGGACCAGGATAAACAACACTAAACCCACCCAAGAAAGCTATGGACCAATGGATCCAAAAATTAAGGGATTCATGCCCATTTTTTGGCCTTAATAAAAAATCTCCCTCATCATCACTAACCCTTAGGGGTAAATCATGATTAAGCCTCCCCCTGACTCACTTGACTTCCTGACCACCTCCACTGGCCCTACCAGCTAGCCTAGTCATTGAAAAACCCCAAAACTGAGGCCCCAAGGCCAAATAAAACCCAATCTCAACCCTAGAGTCCACCTCACCCAAATTAACCTTTGGAGCTCCTCAGATCTCCACCTGAGCAAGCCTTTGCACCCAAGACCAGGTCCTAAGCTCCCCTCTCCGGCTATGGATATAAAATGACCCCTTCACGACCAAGAGAGTGTGCTAAAATTTTCTCAAGGAGACCCCCCTAAATAACTTCCATATCCTCTTTGAGATCTCCACAGTGCAACCCAACCACTTCCTTGCCTTAATTTCTTTTGTTGGAGTTTAATTTTTTAGCTCAAATGCTTACCAGAGATAGGACAGAGCTCCCTAAACCTCCACAGTACATAAAAATCAAATTAAACTCACCCACACCTTCACCACAGTGATAGAAGATAAAGCCCCATCAAACCCCCCTCAAATAGAGCCTCTACACTAGACTTTGATCAACACCCAAATTCACCCTTGATCAAATTTGGATCTATACTTTTCAACATTACCAAAGGCTAAATCCCTAGCCTCCTTGAACCTCTATGAATGTGCTGAGCATCTTTGATTGAAGCTTCCCTTCTTAGAGCAAAGGTATTGAACTTCCCTTCTTCCTGGGCCTATTTTGATTCTCCATTTGATTAAGGTTAGTTTAATCGAATGTTTACCATATGGATGTGTTCATCACAGTCAGACGAGTCCATAGGATCAAACCCAAGGTCATTTGGTTGAAAAAAGTTTTAGGGTTAACGGTTGCGGGTTCACTCTATTTGGGGACGATGACGCAAAGCTGTTGGATCATGTGTGTATCAAATGGAGGGCTCTGATTGCACTGGATGGGAGCGTTGCTTGTAAAGCACGGGTTGAGTCAGTGGCTAGCTGGAAGGCGGCGGCCAAATAGAGCGTGTCGGGCGTGTTTTCGGAGCCGTCGTATGATTGCGTGGTGTCGCATGTTTAAATGGAAAAATATGGATTTAAATAATTCCGAAAATGCTCTCTACCTTTAAAAATTGATATCTTGATGTAGAAAAATCACAAAAATAAAATAAAAATATCCTAGTGCTTAGTTAACAGAGGAGAACAATGTGGAAATGGTTTGAATTTTATTTAATTCATATTTTATTTTTAAATAATTAAATATTGATTTGAGTATTTTAGCTCTCTATGCATGTAGACATTTCACCATGGCTTGATATTTTTTCATGTTGTCTCTATTATGGGGGATATTCACTAATTTTTCCTAAGTCAGAGAAGACCTCTAAATAGATATACATATTTTTCAAGTTTATGTTTATTATTTGCATAAATTAATCATAATAATTAGCATGTTTCTTAGAAAAGTTCAAAGAAATTTTGGAAGGTTTATTGTGACCAGAGAACCCTTTGGAAAATTTGTCATGGGTCAAGTCATTAAGAACACACTTAACTCTCACAAAACCCTAAAACATAAAGAAAATTAATTTGGAAAAAATAAACATCTAAATGACTTGATTTTTAATCTCCACTATAATTTGAAGTTCAGATAACTCCCCAAATAATTTTCAAAATATTTGGAGCTCATTTGATAACTCAAATTGATTCTCTAAGTTAAATGACATTTTTGACACTAAAATGATTTTTAATAATTAAAATATAACTCAAAAAATTATAAAAACTAGTTTTTGGAGTTATCTGTGATTAGAAGAATTTTTTAAAAATAAAATTGTAAATAAAATAAAAACTTCATTTTTAAGCTTACTTTTAATATTTAAATAATTAAAAATTAATAAAAATCACTAAATTGATAAAATTCATGAGAATGTTCTAAATTGTTTCCTAAGTATTTAGGAGAAAGAACATTTTTCCTAATTTTTCAAGTGAAGATTTTGAATTTTGAAGCTTAAAAACAATTTTAAAGGCTAAAAAATGGATTTTCACTTAAATAATTCTAATAATTCAAAGAAAAATCACACAAAATATAAATTTGTTCCTCTAGGTTCCTTGACCATAGAGAGATTTAATAAAAATATAAAAATTAATTTTCCACATTAAACTATTTTATAATTAATTAATACTACAAAACTTAAAATAATTCTAATAATTCAAATAAAACTCAAAAAAATCATGAAATTTGGTCCAAGTTTTCCTCCGGTCTAAGTCTACCTCCAGTAAAAATTATAATGGATTAGGCTTTACCTTGGTTAAGTTATTGAATTTTCTTTGAAAAATCTCATTCTTGCATAAAAATAATAATATAAACTAAATTAAAACTTGAAAATGACATTCTCTTCTCTGATGTCTTAATTGACCCATGAGTTATGTGGGATAAAAATTCCAAAGTCATTTAAATTAAATTTGATGAATTATGCAGTAATAGAGCCTTAGGGGCAAAAGTATAATTTTAGAAATTTATCCTTAATTAACATTTATGCTTAATTCAAGAAAAGGAAATGGGCAACTTTTGATCTTAATTAATATATTTGAATGATTGAAACAAAAGAGATTAATTGGTAGAAACCAATCTCACTTTTTCCAACTAAAGGATAAATTTGAAATTTCCTAGATGATAAAAAATTTGGAAGTCTACCAAATTAAATGATCCTAGACTTAGGGGTATAGTTTTGGGTGTTAATAACTCACTAATTTAATACCCCTATTTGGTGTTTAAGTGACATTCAAATGTTTTGGTGATGAATTATTATCACTTAAAATTTAATCTCGTTCAAAATGACTGAGACATCCACTAGGATCTTAAGGGCTTAGTAGTGACCTAAGCTAAATCAAATTTGACTAAATGAGGATTAAAAAGTGAATGTAACTAGAAATTGAACACTACAAGCCTCAAGTTAAAACCAAAATTGGTTAAGTATCTCAATAACACTAACTTGTCCCTTCAAGGGTCTTCTCCTACATAATTTTCAATTTGAATGATAAATGATAATCACCCTACTTTTAGGAATAATTGAAACATCACTGTTCATTGAACACTATAAATGTTTACAAGATGGATTATTAAGTAACATAATAAGTTTAAATGAGCTCGAGACTTTTCACCAGGCGGTGAGGGGAAAGCATGGACCTGTCTTTTTCTCCTGACCTCTTAGATACCTCGGAGGTCTACTAAACTTGATATGTTTTGCCTAATGAAATCATCCTTAATCAAATTAATAGGTGCTCACCAAGTTATGATTTAGGAATTTGGTAGATTACCATAACCTTATTTTTCCTCTTTACATAAAATTCCCTTACATGCATTTTGAGTTTCAAGTGGTGGAACGAGAAGACTTGTTAGGTACGCTTTTACAGTTTACAGTACTGCCTTCTTCTACACTTTCCACATTGTACTTCTATGCTGACAAAACTTGCATGCTAAACAACAATTTCACCCTGCATGAAAACCAAAACTGCTAGGATAACTGCAAAACCAAAATAAAAAATAAAATCAACCAAGATAAAATTTACCTCCATAACATTCACAAAATAAAAAAAATTAAAATTTAATCACAAACATCACAAAAATAACAACTACAACTAAATTAAGACGTCTGTATCAGATGATCAAGAATCCTTCATAGGAGGTAACCTACAGTTGCTAACGGGCTTCCCACGGTCTAAATGAAAGTATGGAACTCATGAAGTTGAGTTTAGTAAATTCAATTGTACTAAGTGAATCTAATAAAAAATAGTGGTACCAAGACGAGGGAACCATGGGATCCTAATCAGTGTCACTCTAATCAACTTTAACATCCCTCATAACATTTAGAGAACTTCAACCATAGGGCCATCTGATTTGACATCATAACTTGACATGCTAGAACACTTAAACTCACTACGACAAGGAGCTTGGAGCTAGCACTATAGGAAACACAACCATCTTCAACAGAAAAACCCGTCTTCCCCAACTAAACCATTTCCTTCCATAGAATTAAACAACTAAGTCATAGGACCTCGAGGTAATTTGCTTATGCAACATAAATCCTCACTTCATATTTAGGCCTTTGTATAGCTCTATTGTACAATATAAGCCCTAACTCGTCGTAGGATTCTGAGGTTGTCATTCTTCATGACCTAAACCCTCACATCATCCAGGCTATTTGTGTGATCGTTTCACGCAGATGTAAGCCCTCACTAATAAAATTGGCAGGATGAAACATTCAAATAATTTCGCTTCTAAACTAAAGCTAAATAATTCCTCTCGATCCATGACATCTCCTAGTTCCTCCTCTAGATCCATGACATCTCCTAGTTCCTCCTCCTTTAGATTCCAAAAACAAAATGTTCCAAACTTGAACCAATCCCTTTTCACACCTCGTTTGTCTGATTTTGTTGAAAAGTCCTATCTTTTTGAACTCCTTAAAGATAGTATTTCCTGATTTTCATCAAGAGTTTTCTTAGGTGACTTCGGTTATCTAAGATTCAAAGAAACTTTAGAAGTTTGGTGGAGGATTTGAGATAAGTTTTTATCTTTATTTTTGAACTACTTTTGGTTTTAATCGAGACTTCTTGTTGGTTTGCCATTGTTTCTACTTTTAAACTAAATTGTGGTTTTATTTTCTCCATGAATTCTGAGTTGTTTTCTTTATCTTTCTCCTTAAAATGATAAGTAATTAAAGTGTTGGATGGAAGTTGTGGAGAGTATTAATCTTTAATATTGAAAGAAGTTGTTATGATTTAACTCCATATACTTCATTTACTTCTTGATCTGGCCCATCTAGATGTTAATATTTGTTGTGAGAATATGTAAGAACTGAATTGGTATTATCTTAGTCAACAATTGGAAAGAATTACATGAGGTTGTATGAATGAGAATATAATTCATATGATTTAGAACAAATAAATAGAGAAATTTGAAGGGAGTAGAGCTAGAGGACTTTAAAGTGATAGGTTAAAGCCCCTAACTTGGTTTATTGTTTTAGATTCTGATATGAGATGTTAGCCCCCAGATAGAGAGAACCAAGGGAACTCTAGAGTGAGAGCTACTATCTTCCCTGCCTAGCTGTTCTTCAGAACTATTCAAACTTTAAATTAGCTAATGTTCTTTATAGCATCTCTAGTAAAGGTAAAGAATAATATTACTCATATTTGGCACAACAAAATTTGCATACTTCCACAACAGAATCCTATACTTATTACTGAATCATTATAGGTAAAAAGATATTTTTCATATTAGTTCTTTTCTTTTACATAAACTCAAGTTATCTTTAGAAGTTGTTACTTTTTTGTCAAAGTATCAAAAATACCAAAAAGATTTGAATTTTACTTAACAAAAATTATCTATAGTTCAAGTAATTGTTTTTTTTAAATAGGAAGTTTGTTGTTCAATAGTGCACATTGTGAATTTCTTTATGGGTTCGATATTCAAGTCTTAGTCAAAAAGTCCTATATTACTTTTTAACGATACGTATACTTGTGTAGTATCCCAATATATATATAAATTAAAAAATTAAATCCTTATTTTCTCATGGATCCAATTTTTTATACTATTGCAAAGTAAGGAAAGATAAGTGAAAAATATAATCAAATAAATTGTTACACTGTTGTGTATAAACAGTCGGGAACACTCTTGCTCTCTGATGATATTTTGAAATTAAAAAGATTGTGTATGGATTCGAGGTGTTATCTTTGCAAATGTGAGGAGGAATCCGCCTCACACCTTTTCTTTAATTGCCTTTTTGCTTATGAAGTCTGGAGATTGTTTAGAGAATATTTTGGAATAACTTGGACTCCACGATAAAATGATCGGTTGGAGTTGGATAATTTTCTTATCGCTTGGGAAGCTGCACCAATATATGAGGGGAAGCTAGAACTATTCCCCTACGTTATTTTGTGGTTCCTTTGGTCCGTAAGAAATGCGAATAAGTATGAATCACTACCTCCTACACCTACTGTCACAACTTCTTATACTATTTCTTACTTTCTTAAAGCCTCTCGTCTTGTTACGATATGCTCTAATCCTCCTTAAAGGGGTAGAAGGGCCACATTGATTCAATGGCAACCCCCCTTTGATAGTTAGTTTAAGCTTAACATGGATGTGTGTCGGCTATTTTTCTTTCAAAAATAAGATTTTAAAATTTTATTTTCGAAAGAAAAATAGCCGAAAATTTCTGGCGACTCCGTTGGGGACTCATTCCTCTCTCCATTTTGATCAAGAGGTTCTGTTTTCAAACATCGGTAGTGTGCCCATACCCCTAATGGGTCAAACTAGCTTTCTTCTGTTGACATACTTTGCTCATTTCTTCCTTGAGCAAATACTGTCAACTTCCTTTGATTCTAGAGCCACTGCTTAATCATCCATAAAAAGAAAGGTTTTGGAATCTTTAAATTCTAAATAAAATGGATTCCCCATAGGTGTGAGACTTTAGGAGATGATACGTAGGAGTGAGTTTAGTTCGAGAAGCTTTCTTTTTAAATCACGAACACATGTCCTACATATCCTACTCTTTCCGTAATTTATGACATTTTAATTTGATTATTTAAAATATATAAATAAAGCTTAACATGTATATATAGAGAAAATTATTTGGATAAGTCTCGAAAGAGACGCCCAGTTGAATGTTTTGATTTGATTCAAGATAGTCGTCCTAAATTGCTGCAACCATTGCTGCAAGCATCGTGAGTTTAATTTCTGAAAACTTGAAATTACAAAAAATGACTACACCAAAGTTGATCTTCTCCTTCGACACTGGGATGAACTTGGCTGTGAACAAGAACGAACTGCATGATAAAGCCGTCATTCGCTTTGGACAAGGATTCGATAATACTGATATTAAGTTTGGAGACATTACCGTCGTTGTACTGAGGAATAAAATTTTTGAAATGGTAGAGCCCATAGTGGAATTCAACTTGAAGTCAACACATGAGTTCCTACCTTTAAAAAGGGTGTTAGCTGAGAAGAACATTGCTACCATTACAAAGATTGCTAAAATTGCCAAGAATACCATGGAAACAATTGTTACTACACCCACCGCTCTAGTCACTGCACCTGTCACTTTTCCCTCTCGACTTAAAGGGAAGGAGATTCAGGTAGATGACAAGCCTGTCGCTGTGGAGGGTTCAACGTTCTTGACGGCACCTTCTGTGTTTGAAATAGGGTCTAGTTCGAGGTCTGCATCTCTGACCAGGACTCAGAGAAGGAATAAGAATCGAAAAATAGCCAAGATCAAGAAAGTGAAATCTGCCGAGGTTGTTGCCTCAATTTCTTTGGATGAAGATGAAGAAATTGAGTTACCCAAGACCTCCCCTCTCTTAAGAGGGGGCAAGTTTCGTCCACTGTCTGTTGCTCTTGATGAAGAGGATGTCCAGAAGATCGCTGCCGCATCGTCTCAATTTTACCACCATTATGATCAAGTACAAACCAAAGGATTCGTACCATTAACGCGAGTTTGTATGGTTTTTGAGAGATTGGCAAAGAAAGAAAGATGTTCTCTTGATGAATCCTCAATAGGATAGGAGGCATTGTGTCACCCTAGATGAGGAGATGGATACTGAAGAACAATAAGTTTGTTTCGCAACCTGTAAAGAAATTTGAGAGAAGACGAGAAGGTTTGCTTTTGCAAACCTCTCGGAAAGTCTGTTCAGATGATCGTCATTTAAGTTCTACCTCTGCCACTCCACGACCACCCAGGATTCCTGTTAAACAATGTTTGGGAGCCCGTATTCCTCCCGTTTCTGTCGCTGTCACTCCTACCGCCATTCTTTCCCTGAGTTTTAGGGGACGAAAACCCATTAAATATCGTCTTGGGCCAAGGATAAGTGTACCCAGGGCACAGGATAAGCCCTTACCATGGTCAGAAAGATCAAGGAACAGTAAGAGATTACCTGTTGAAGTGTCCGGTTCAGATGCTAGGGGGCTCACCAATTCTCAGCATATGGATGTCACCAATAAGTCACTCGATCGCAGGATACCTGTATCTGAGAAGATGGTGTGGCGACCTAAGGTCGTTGAACCAACACATACGGAAGAACCCATGATGGAAAATTCCAGAGAAAATTCCACATGTGATGTGTTGCCCGCTGCAATCACCGCTGAAAACGTTGCTTGTCAGCTGTCACAGACTGATCTTAAGGTGTCTAAGAAAGACCCGATTGAACTAAAGCTAGAAAAGCTCAAAAAATACATTAAGCAGTTTTCTAAATAAAGAGAAGATGAATTGGATGATGAAAAGGATTTGACTGATTATATGGATGAAGATTTCGCCGAGATAAATCTGGTGGAAACCCAAGCATCTTCATCCTTACGAGAGGCACCAGGAGAAGAGAATGCTGTGGAAATATTACAGAAGATTATTCAGCAAAAAGATGAGCAGATGAAGTACATGAAAACAAAAATGAAAGAAATGATGGCTGCTATTATGACTTTACAAAGCCAGCCACAATCTCCAAAGAGAGTGCCTGTTGAGGTAAACCAACCGGATGTGGTACAGATCAATGATAATAAAAAGGAATCCACTTCTGTTAATACAGAAGAATAGGGTAATAGAGATCATGTCCAGAATTCGATACCGGAAAAGGACATTAAAAGTATGATAGAGCAACAGGTGAAAGAGACCTTAATAAAATCCAAAGGTGGTACATAAATTCTAAGGGATAGACCATATCCTAAAGAATTTGACACCGTGCAATATCCTAAGGGTTTTGTACCACCTCTGTTTAAAACTTTTGATGGAACGGGAAACCCTCGAGAACATATGGCACATTTTCGCGCCAGTTGTTGCAATACAGGGGGAAATGATGCTCTACTCTTCCGATAGTTTGTTATTAGCCTATCAAGAGTGTCATTTGATTGGTATGCAGAATTATCAAATGGTTTCGTTAAGATGTTTGCAGAATTAGAAGATCTCTTCATTAAACGATTTGCTGGTGCTCGACATCATATCACTGTCGGTGATTTGGTGATCGAGAAACAAAGAACAGATGAAACTCTAGTGGATTTCATTCTACGTTGGAGCAATCTAAGCATGAAATGCGAACCGCAACTCCAAGAACAACATGCGATTAAAATCATGTTAAAGAGTATTCACGGACCAATCGCTTTCCTCCTCAAGGGATTCACGATTAAAACTTTTGAAAAATTACTCAGTAAGGCCGGAAGTCTTCATGAGGAAGAGAAACAACTTGGTTTTATTGAGAAATTTGAGAAACAGAGACCCGCAAAAGTCTTTGAGAAGAAGTCTAGGACTGTTGCGACTATTGACAAGGGTAAGCAGCCATTGGAGATAAAAGTTGAACAACTACAGCCGAGCCATCAGCCTCCTCAGTAATACTGTACACAATCAGCCCAACAGAGGACTTATCAGACAAATAATAGATCAATTCCAATTTGAATAGAGTGTATCCCTTTAAAGATGAAGTAGTTGGTAAAATGTTCCGCAATTTGATCAAGAAACTGGGATTCAGCTTGCCATAACCAAAGAAGCCCGATGAGGTTGATAAGAAGGATCGCCTATTATATTGCCCATATCATAGAATGATTGGACATACTCTAGAGAATTGCTTTTCTTTCAAAAATTGGTTGCAGTATAATCTCAGGGACGGGAACATAACAATCCCGAAAGAGTATATGAAAGAACCTGGACAAGGTTCAATCAATACAGTTTCGGTTGATCCCACTGTTCTGATCGATCCTTACGCAGTCGAAGATGGGTGGAATACAGTTTCGACAAAGTCTTTAAAGAAAATACTAAATCAAATTCAGAATACTTCAGTACAAGCTGCAATTCAAGATCGAGAACCTATTAAGCCAGTATTGTCGATTACGATAGAAGAAGATCTGAAGAAAACTGAAAAACCCATCGAAAAGCCGAAATGTGAAATGAAGCTCGATCATCCGAGATTAGTTACTACTGATTTGGGAGAGAAATCTCTCAAACCACTGACTTTGTATGATTTCTTCTTTGCTCTACCAGGGACACGTAATACTATGGAGTTTGACTTTGGTTACGTTCTGGCTGTTTCTGTTGATGGTATAATTGGGATTGTCTCACCTAATCCCGATACTAATCACAATCTTTCTGATGGTTCTCAAATCGTACAGAGTTCTAACACATGTGACGGTATGCCAGGAGGAAATATTAATGATGATAATTATGATTCAGAAGAAGATGCGCCAATTTTTGAATTTCATGGATCGCCGATTGCAATAGAGTTGGAGTCTTCATATTCAGAAGGAATCCTGGAAAAATCAGTTACCCTAGCTCATGTAGAGGCAATTCCAAAATCAAGTCATGATTCAGAAGAGGTGACAGAAATAAATTTGAGAAGTGAAAAAGGATTACCTCCGAGAATGGGTCCAAAGGATGCAATGAAACAAACAATTATTTAGGATAATCTAGTCCCACTGATCGATGAAACACCTGTCTGAAATGGAGATGAGGAAATAAACATTAAAGTGGACTATAATGTGCTAGCCCATCTCAGGAAATTACGTGCTAAGTTGAGTATGTAGGATGTCTTGATCCTATTAAAGTAAATGAAAGAAACGTTAATAAAAACTTTGCTAGATCTAGAAATCTGTTTAGCTCAACTTGCTAGTACTTCCTCAGATGAGGTTTGTTCATTAAGAGAACAAGCAAAAATAACATTCACAAAAGATGATTTGCTACTCGGGATTGTTGATCATACTCGTCCATTGTATATTTCTGTCAACATCGGCAATTTCATGCTCTCCAGAGTTTTAGTGGATCCAGGGGCATCCATTAATATAATGAGTTTATGGACTTTGGCATATTTGGATATAGACGCAAGATAATTAACTGCTGATAAGATTATGTTAAGAGCTTTTAACTAGAAAGGGGAAAGAGCTCTTGGATCAATTACATTACTGATGAGAATTGGAGAATTAGTAACAACTGCGAAATTCCATATTATTGATTCTGAGACATCGTTCAATGCTCTATTGGGCCGACCCTGGATTCATGAGAACAGTTTAGTCCCTTCGTCATTACATCAATGCATAAAGTATTGTTTAGAAGGAAAAGAATATTGTATAAAAGGAGACCTACAGCCATTTTGGATTCATGAAATAGGCATTCATGAAGAGGTTCAAGATGATATTACAAGAAACGTAAAGGGTCCAGAAGATATACAAAGACAAGACCATCCGGTATTGATTCAACAATCTTTCATCACCCCTTTACAACGAGAGGGTGAGAGTTCCTTTAGAACTCGTATCTGAGGTCGAGGCCAGAGACGAGGTCGCGAAAGGAACGATAAAATTATTGAACAAAAGAGTCTAATTATCAACATTAGTTTGGAAGACAGTTCTAAAGATGAAAAAAAAAGGAAAAGCGTAACGACGATTGACTAAAAGAAACCTCTTTTTGAAATTGATTTAGAAGGCGAAGAGAAACGTGATTATTGTTCAATGTACGATCGGATTAATCGCTACGTACAAACTATGGCCCTCACCCCAATTTCTACTCATAAAATTGAGGATCAGATGGTTGAAGAGGTACACAGTGCAGGTATGAAAACGATTAAGTTTCATCATGGTTCTTCATCATCTAATTCTGGAATCAATGTAGAACTAGAAGATGAGCTTTCTTCTGAATTAATGGAATTACCTGTTGATTGGTATTCGCCTTGTGTTCCAAATCTTGCTCAGCGCGGTCTGGTACCTAAGCAATGGTCAAAAAATCAATCACAATACTTTGAGAAACTTTGGAATAATGATAATCAAGCCTTTAATTTCAAGCAAGGTCTTGGATTCATCACAGTATGGCCTATTGATGATACAGAATTTTGCTTAGTTGTTACTAATAAACATGAAAAAGATTGTTTGGAAATTCTGAACAACTATGAAGAATCTACAATTGACGATGCCTCGCCTGAATTTGAAGAAGAGATTAAATCAACTGTAGATGAGATACAAGAAATTAACCTGGATACCGAAAAGGAATCGAGGCCAATTTTTATTAGCTCTCTACTTGGTAAAGAAGAATCTATGAATATGATTAAGCTGTTGACAGAATTCAAAGATTGTTTCACTTGGAGTTATGAGGAAATGCCCAGAATAGCGCCAGAAGTTGCAGTACATAAACTAGGCCTAGATCCTACAGGTGTTCCAGTTAAGCAAGCTTCTAGAACAATGCGTCTCGATATTGAACAAGTTATAAACAAAGTCAAGAAGTTAATAGACACTAAATTCCTACATNAAAGTTATTTTGAAGTTGATTTGATGGTCAATTTGGATGGATTTGGGTTTAGACTTAAATTAAACCCATATGGGTCAAATTTGAGTCTAACTTGAGCTAGCTTTGGGCTAAGCTCAAATTGATTGTTTTGTTTGAT
>JXCR01086802.1:115259-157448 GCA_002079205.1 Phalaenopsis hybrid cultivar | reverse complement strand
TCTAGTTTTCTAAGACTAGTCAATAGGAAAGTCCTATGGCTAGACCTAGGCTACTAAAGAAATTTCTAGACCTCAACCAAAAGTGAGGTCAACATACCATAGTGAGAGTTTTAGAAAAAATTTAAGTAATTAAATTAATTCCGTAGGTATATGCTTATCTAGTCATCAAGTTTAAGAGTTCTAATTCAAGTAATAAAATTAACTCTATAGCCACAAGATTATCTAGTCATCAAGTTTAAGAGTTCTACTTTTCTAACATTTCAAGAATGACTATATGTTGCAATATTAAGTCATCAAGTTTAAGAGTTCTAGTCTTCTATTTATTTCAAGAATGACTATATGTTGCAATATTAAACAAGTTTAAGAGTTCTAGTCTTCTATTCATTTCAAGAATGACTATACGTTGCAATATTAAGTCACAAGTTTAAGAGTTTTAGTCTTCTATTTATTTCAAGAATGATTATATGTTGTAATATCAAGTAACTTAGAATATTCAAATGATAGGAACTTCATGAGAACACTACTAGTAAAAGATGATAATCCATAAATATAAGTTCAGGAATGTGTTTAGGTTTTCTCTTTAGGTAGGTCCAGTGAAGCCAATTTCCTGCTCGTTGGCATTGATCACAAGTTTTTATGTATCTGTAAACATCTCTAAAGAGAGTAGGCCAAGAGAATCCAGCTTATAAAATTTTATAAGCAGTTTTATCAATCCCAAAATGTCCTCCAAATTTAGAATCATGACATTTCTGAATGATTAGCTCAGTTTCTTCATAAGGTACACATCTTCGCATAATAAGATCCTTACATTGTTTATATAAATAAGACTCATCCCAAAAATGTGCTTTCGCATCATGAATGAATTTTCTTTGCTGTTGCAATGTCAGCATAGGTGAAAAAATATCACTTACAATATAATTAACGATATCAGCATACCGTGGTATTTTCCACTCATTAATATTATAAAGTTGGTCATCAGGGAAAGTGCTGTAATTTCATTGTCGATGTCAGATAATTCATGATTTTCTAATCTCAAGAAATGATCAGCAATTTGATTATCAGTTCCCTTTTTATCAATAACCACAAGATCAAATTCTTGCATCAAAAGTATCCATCTAATTAATCTTGGTTTGTGTCGGCGCTATTTTTGGTTGGAGGAGTTACCCGTAAGAAGCTGTCGGTCACTGGAATCAAAATCCCGTCCCCCGCTTCGGAAGGACATTGAAGTTTAGAAAAGTATGAAATCAAACTGACCTTATATTTTTCATAGTTTAAATGAAAGAGCACTATACCTCAAATATTGTATCTATCCCAAATGATAAACACAAGACTTGAGGATGAGGCTCGATCAAATAAAATAAAAAAAGCATGACATCCGTCTGGTATGTGAAACCTTTATATTTGCCTATAAGTTCCCCTATTTAATACGAAGAATTAAATATGGTTTATATTAAGCAGGGTTCAGACATGTTTTCTATAAGGGCAAGCTCCCATAGTTAATTACATCTAAAATGACAAAGTCACCTAAGAAGACTCTCGATAAAAAATAGGAAATATTATCTTCAAGGAGTTTCAAAGGGCAGGACTTTTCAATGAGATCAGACAGAGAGGTGTGAAAGGGGATTGGTTCAAATTTGAAACATTTTGTTGTAGAGTCTAAAAGAGGTGAGGATTTACGTTGCATAGGCAAACAACCTTGAAGTCTTATGGCTTTGTTGTTTAAGTCTAAGGAAAGAAAATTGGTTTAGCTGCGGAAGACAAGTTTTGCTGTTGAAGATAGCCGTGCTGCCCACTATGCTAGCTCTAAGCTCTTTGCTGCGATGAGTTTGAGTTTTCAAGTGTGTCAAGTTATGATGTCAAATAAGTTGGCCCTATGGTTGAAGTTATTTAAATTTTATAGGGACATATTAAACTTGATTCAAGCGACACAGGTTAAGATCCTACGGTTCCCTCATTCTGACACCACTATTTTTTATTGGATTCACTTAGTCTAAATGAACTTACTAAACTCAACTTAATGAGTTCCATAATTTCATTTAGATCGTGGGAAGCCTCGTTAGCAACCATAGGTTACCTCCTCCGAGGGATTCCCGATCATCCGATAGAGACGTCTTATTCTATGTGAAGTTGTAGTTTTGTGTGATGTTTGTGATTAAATTTTGAGTTGTTTTATATTTTGAATGTCGGAAGTTGTAGTTTTATGTGATGTTTGTGATTAAATTTTGAGTTGTTTTATATTTTGCATGTTCAGTTGTGGTTTTGTATGATGTTTGTGATTAAATTTTGAGTTGTTTTATATTTTGAATGTTGTAGCGTTGTAGTTTTGTGTGATGTTTGTGATTAAATTTTGAGTTGTTTTATATTTTGAATGTTGTAGAATTTTGAATGTTGTAGCGGGTAGTTTTGTGTGATGTTTGTGATTAAATTTTGAGTTGTTTTATATTTTGAATGTTGTGGCGATGGATTTTATCTTGGTTGATTTTAGTTTTAGTTTTGGTTTTGTGGCTATTATGATAGTTTTAGTTTTCATGTAGGGTGGCGTCGTTGTTTAACATGCAAATTTGCAGGTATAAAAGTACAACAAGAAAATACAAGAAAGATAACGCTGAAAACTGTAAAAGTGTACCTGACGAGTCTTCTCGTTCCACCACCTGAAACTTAAAATGCATGTTAAGACAGTTTATATGAAACAGGTAAGTAAAATTTTGGTAGTTTTCCTAACCCTATGTCATATCTTGGTGGGTCCCTATTTGATCAGTTAAGGATGACTTTATCAAGCAAGATATATTAAGTTTAGTAGATCTCCGAGGTGTCCAACAGATCTAGCGAAAGAAGCAGGTCTGTGCTACTCTCTCGCTGCCTGGTGGAAAATCCCAAGTTCTTTTAAACTTATTATGTTGCTTAATAAGTCGTCTTGTAAATACTCTTAATGCTCAGTGAACATTGATGTCTCAATTATCCTTAAGAATAGGTTAATTATCACTTGTAATTTAATTTAAGAATTATGTGGGTGAAGACCCTTAAAGAGGCAAGTTAGTGTTGTTGGAACACTTAACTTAGTGTTAAATCTAATTGGACTTGTAATGTTTGAAAGTTGTTTTAATTTTCAATGATATTTACTTTTCTATACCTCATTTAAATGAAAGTTGATTTACCCTAAGTCACTATTAAGCCCTTATGACCAAGATGAGTGTCTTAATTAGCTTTAAAAAGATTAAGCTTTAGGTGGTAATAATTCATGATTTTAATTTCTTTTGAATATCAAAATAGGGGTATTCAATTGATTAATTATTAACTTCAAAAGTCATACCCCTAAGTCCTAGATTCATTTTATTTTAATAAACTTGCAAATTTTAATATTTTAGAAATTTATTAACTTATCTTTCTCAATTAAGAAGGTGAGATTGGTTTCTACCAATTAACCCTTTATGTTTTAAACATCAAATAAATTTTTTTAGATCATAGGTTACCCATTTCCCTCCTTAAATTAAGCCTAAATGTTAATTAAGGCAATTTTTCAAAATTACACATTTGCCTCTAAGGCTCTATCACTTCATAATTTGTCAAATTCAATTCAAATGAACTTGGAATTTTTATCCTACCTCATTCATGAGTCAATTAAGACATCAGAGGAGAGAAATGTGATTTTTCAAAATTTTAATTAATTTATATAATTATTTTCATGCAAAAATAGGATTTTTCAAAGAAAATTCCTAACTTGACCATGATAAATCCTAATCTCTTGAAATTTTTACTCGAGGTAGACCTAGACCAAGGGAGTCTTTGCATCAAATTTCACAATTTTTTAAATTTTATTTAAATTATTACAATTATTTTAATTTCTGGGGTATTTATTAAATATTAAATATTTTAAATGGAGAAAATTAAGTTTTGTATTTTTGAAAAGTCTCCCTGAGGTCAGAGAACTCATAGGAAAATATTTTATATTTTTTTTTAATTTTATTTGATTTATTGGAATTATTTTAATGAAAACTCATTTTTAGCCTTTAAAGATTCATTTTTAAGTTTTAAAATTCAATATCTTTATTTAGAAAATCAGGAAAAATATTCTAATTGTTCATAAGTGATTAGGAAGCAATTTTGAATATTTCCATGAGTTTTATTATTTTTGTGATTTTTAGGAATTTTTAATTATCTAAAGATTTAAAATAGGTTAAAAAATCAAGTTTGTATTTTTAATATTATTTTATTCTTAAAAAATACCCCTCATCCTAGAGAACTCAAAAAATAAGTTTTTATAAATATTTTAGTTATATTTTGATTTTTAAAAAATCATTAAATGCCAAAAATGATGTTTATCTTTAAAAATCAACTTAGGTCTTTAAATGAACTCAAAATATTTTGAAATTTGTATAATGAGTTTTCTAGACTATATACAATGGTGGTGATAAAAAAATCAAGTCATTTAAATATTTATATTTTCCAAAATTAATTATCTTAATGATTTATTGTTTGTGAAAATTAGGTATATTTTAAATGACTTGACCCTTGAAATTATTTTCAAAAGCTTCTCTGGTCATGGTGAACCTTCCAAAATTTTCTTGGAATTTTCTAATCAACATGCTAATTTCCATGATTATATTAAGGAAATAATGTGCAAAAACTTGAAAAATGTGAATCTCTGTATAGGGACTTTCTCTCACTTTGAAAAAATCAGAGGATATTTCCCTTGACAAAGGCTACAACATTCCAAAATTTCAAGCCAATGTGATGTGTCGATATGCATGGAGAATCAAATAATTTAAAATAATGTTTAATTAATTAAAAATAAAATATGTATCAAATGGTCTTGAAATTTATTCCACAATGCTCTCCTCTGTTCACTGATCAAGAGGGTATTTTTATTTTATTTTTTTGATTTTTCTACACAAAGTTATGAATTTTCTAAGTTAGGGGTATTTAAATAAATAGAAAAAAACTTATTTATCTATTTAAACAGCGCATGCCACCTCAACCTATGATGGCTCCGAAGCTCCACTTGGCGCGTTTCCATTTGACGCCGCCATCCACCTCAGCACTGACTCAGTCCGCTGTTTATGTCCCGAAGCGCTGTCCAGTTCGGTCTCCTCCTTCCATTTGATACACGCTCGATCAAACAGCTCCCCGTCATCGTCCCCAATAGAATGATCCCGTGACCGTCCACACTAAAACCCTAAGATCTCAGCCTAAACTTAACCAAAACACCTCAGGTTTGATCCTATGGACTTGCTCTAAGTGGGACAAACATATCTATAAAATCATGCAATTAAATTAAGCTTAATTAAATGGAGAATCAAAATAGGCTCGGGATGAGGTGAGGTTTTATACTTATGCTCTAAGAAGTGAGGCTTCAATCAGAGGGTCTTGACATGTTTGTTTGGGTCTAAGGAGACTAGGGATTGAGTCCGTAGTCTTGGAGTAAGTCCTAGGTGTGAATTCGATAACGACCAGATTTGGGTGTTGGTGTAGAGCTATGGTAGAGGCTCTGTGGAAGTGGGATTTTATGGGGCTTTGGCTTCTTTCTTGGTTGTGAAGGTGTGGGTAGAGTTAATTTCAGTTTGGTGGAGTGTGGAGATGTAATGGGCTCTATCCTGGTTTCCAGCAAGGTTCCAAGCTCAAATTGAGCTCCGATAATGGGAATTGGTGGGAGAAAATGGTTGGAATGCACTGAGGGGATCTTAGGGAAGCTCTGTGGGAAGTTTGGAGAGGCCTCTCTAAGGAAATTTCAGCACACCGCCCATGCCATGGAGGTGACTTTTTATAAAAATGGTCATGGCGTGGCTCTCAGAGCATAAGTTTGGTGCATTGTGGTGCTTAGGTGGAGGGCAAAGGAGCTCTACAACTCAATTTGGCTGAGTTGGAATCTAGGCATGACTTGGGTGAAGTCCCATGGGGGTGTCTCTCGGTTTTGAGCTTTTCCAGCCACTTGGATGGCTGGCCGGCTAGGGGGAGGTGGCTAGGAGCTGATGGAACCGAGGGGAATATGTCACAACAATTTAGTGCAATAATACCTAATTTTGGTAAGGATATCTTAAGCGCATGCATTTTTGGAAATAATATCCCTTGATTTAGGGGACGTTCATGGCTTGATTTAGGTGGTTTGATGGTGTTTGGACTGGTCACTAAGTCCAACTAATGGCTGTGGTGGAGTTAATTTGATGACTTTAAGGTGGTTAGGTCACATTTAGTGCATGGGTCCAAGTGGGTGAAAATGACCAAATCTTGGGTTTGGTCTAGGCTAGCCATGTCAATTGGCCCCAATAAATGTTTTATTTGGTGTATATGATCATAAGGAACAACTTTGGTGGTGAAGAATGGAAGTGGTTTCGAGCTCAATTGAAAGGTCAATTTAAAGGAATTTTGAATTTCAGTCAATTTGGGGGCTAGGCTTGGGTCTAGCTTGGGTTAGCCTTGGGCTAAGTTCAAATTGATTGTTGTAAATTGTCAATAGAAACTCTATGAAGAGTCTTCAATATGAAGTGGATGCCAATTTTGGGGTTAAAACAATAAATTGGGTGAAATTTGGGGACTTAGCAAATTTGGGGCTAAATTTGAGAATTTTGGATTTAGACCAAAATCAAATGGATTTGAGGCTTCACCAAGACCAATTGATGGTTTATTTTGATGTGTAGGAATGCCATGAAGATTTTGAAATTTTAATTAGCTAATTGACTAGGCTATAGGTTCAATTTGGTGAGATTAGGTCATATGGTCAAAATTGGGGTTTTGATCTAAATCAAAATTAGGCTCAAATCATGGGCCAATTAAGCTTGGATTTTGTTTAACTTGGCCATCTCAAAAGTTAATTTGAGTTTAGGATTGAAATTGGGGCCAATTGATGTCGAATTGATGGACATTTGAGTTGAATTTGGGGAAATTTGAGCCCTTAAAGGCAAATATGGGGGTTTTGATTAAAATAAAATTAGGAATCTTTGGGATCTATTGAGATTTTCTGTAAATTTTCAGAATTTTTGGAATTTTGGGCTATGGAGGGGTATCTTGGTAATTTGGGGTTGTTTTGGGGGTAAAAAGCCAAGATGGGTATTTTGGTAGAGTTGAGGTACCAACCATCACCAACAAGCCATGGACCAATGGAAAACCCATTTTAGGTCCTCTATATAGTGGTCTTAGCCAAACCGTAACCCTAGGGCTGGTAGGTTTAGGGGGCCATCTACATGAGTATCCTAAAAAGATCAAGGGTCCTAAGCTAGAAATTTGAGTTTAGGGTTGTGAGTGAATATGAGTGTAGATGATAGTAGTGAGTGCCTTTGCTCCAGAAAAACACACAGGGTTAACCCTAAAGTCCAACAGTCTTAAGGGTGACTCATCTTGAGTTTCCCTTATAGTTACCCACCTACTAAGTGCTAGAGGTTAGGATCAATATGTGGAACTTTAAGTTGAGTAAAGAAGATGGATAGAATTTCTAATGGTGAGGGTTCCATGTCTAGTTTTCTAAGAATAGTCAATAGGAAAGTACAATGGCTAGAACTTAGGCTACTAAAGAGGCAAAAACTAAACCTCAACTAAAAGTGAGGTCAACAAATGGACCCCCAATAGATGTGGTGTGCTGGACAAGCACACCGCGCATATTGGCATTGACCGACGAGATCAACAAAAACCAATACAAACTTGTAAGTCAACAGAACTGGAAGTATGTGTAGAGTTTTGTGTATGATTTATTTTATTTCCGTTGGGGATACTAGCAGATGATCGTATGATTGAAATTAAGGAGGGACTCTCACCGGGGATCGGAGAGTGAATTTTGAGTCATGAAATTTCAAAATTTTCTAAAGGATGGGAGTCAGTATATAAGTTTTGACCCGAGATGGGAATTGAAATTTAAGTATTAATTCCAAAAAGACAAGAAGAGTTAGAATTTAGGTACCAACCTCAAAAGATGAGAATCAGAATTTAGGTATTAACTCAAAGTTGTGAGAACTGAAATGTAAGTATCAATTCCAAGAAGAGAGTCGAAATTTAGGTACTGATTCGAAGATATGAGAATTGAAATGTAGGTATCAATTCCAAGAAAAAAGTCGAAATTTAGGTATCGACCTCAAAATGTGAGAATTGAAATGTAAGTATCAATTCCAAGAAGAGAGTCGAAATTTAGGTATCAACCTCTAAATGTGAGAATTGAAATGTAAGTATCAATTCTGAGAAGAAAGTCGAAATTTAGGTATCGACCTCGAAATACGAGAATCCGAATTTAGGTACTGATTCGAAGATGTGAGAATTGAAATGTAGGTATCAATTCCAAGAAAAGAGTCAAAATTTAGGTATCGACATCAAAATGTGAGAACTGAAATTTAATTATCAATTCCGAGAAGCAAGTCGAAATTTAGATATCGACCTTAAAATGTGAGAATCAGGATTTAGGTACTGATTCAAAGATGTGAGAATTGAACTATAGGTATCAATTCTAAGAAAAGAGTCAAAATTTAGGTATCGACATCGAAATGTGAGAATTGAAATGTAAGTATCAATTCCAAGAAGAGAGTCAAAATTTAGGTATCGACCTCAAAATGTGAGAATTGAAATTTACAAAGAGCTTGTGGTGTTGAGTTTGCAGAAGTGTGTCATGTGGAAAGGTTGACTTTGTTGATGAAGATTTGTAGAGCTTTGTGAGATTTTTTGCAGTATACAAAATTCTCAGATAAAGATGGTTGTGCTGCGCGCACAAAGAGTAAGAAACTCTGAAAATGAAAGAATCCACTCAATAGATTTTTATCACCATTTAATTTTTCAAAATATGTCTTTAAAGTTTTAATTTTAATTGGTTGATTTTCAAAAGAAGTTTGTTTTTTTTGTTTATTTATTGGTGATTATTTTATTTTTCATTTATATTTTTTTTTAAAAAAAATTTATTGTTTCGTTCTTTGTTCATTGGACTTTTGAACCAGCGCGTGGTTCGTGGCTTTCATCCCTCGTACAAAAAGGCAATTGATAGAAAAACGCAATTTGAGAGAAATTTCCATTAATTTGCTCCAACAAAGATGTCATAAATCGAACACAGGCTAATGCCTCAAAAGGTACATTATGTAGTCCATGTCAAAATACATCTAAAATACCTCATGCTATGAATACATTGTAAACTGAATACATCAGATACATATCATGCTGTTAAAAGAAAGTAAGTGAACCCTCTATACCAGGTATGTTGAGCTCCTGATCAAGGAGACCTTCTAAGTCATGCTCCAACATAAGAGTTCCCTTCATAAGTACTTAGAGGTACAATCTTCTCACAGCTCGTATGGAAGTAACTCCTCCAATTCTGGGTCTTGCAAAATCCATATGGCATTTTACTGTCATCCATCTTACGGAAAGTCACAGACACCCTACGGTGTTGCACTTCTGGAATGCAATGTTTGACAATGTCTGCACCGTTGCCCTTGAGAAAAAGTGCTGAACTGACTAGAAGAGGAACCTCCACAAGAACCTCTGAATTCATCAGGGCCAACGATATCAATTTCTTTCTCAAATAGAATATTGCTTTTGCTCAGAAATGAAACCGTGTAGAAAGGCCTCACAAAATCATGATGATTAATGTATGGGGGAATGCAATCACCCTCTTCATAAATATTGATGATGAAACTGTTGGTAATACAGGTAGCAGGTAGAATATTCCATTTGACCATCCTTTTAATCATCCATTTTATCATTGGCGGTAGCGGATCTACTTGATCATGTCTGAGGATCCCAGGCAGATTTCCCTGTCAGTTGTTCGTAAAATTGTAGCAACAGCCGCATTGGATGGTGATTCTTCCCTTTCCCCGCATCCATTTCTTTGGCTCGAAATATGTTCTCTCCATGAGAAGGCTCGCTCGACCTATATCTCTTAAATTGAAGATGCAGTCCAGAATGCTTCTTTCATCAGTTTCAGAGAAAACTTTGGTATATTACTCCAGGCCCTCCAACATGTTGATAAACTTTCCCTGAACCTCTTCATAGAACTCGAATTCTCTTTTATTTACTTTGCTTATTTTGTAGTATTCTACCATACTAGGAGTTAGCAGCTATCTGGGGTGTTCCTTCCTCTGGGCCTCGGCGGGAACCCAAACTGATGCTGGTCGATACAGAGTATGAGATTCAGCCTCAAGTGGGATGTATGATTCTGGGCTCCACATTACGTACTAATCCGTCCCCAGCGGGACATATGGTTCATCCATCATGAAATCTGAAGTCGGAGACTCGTTGGTGCTTGAAGTGTACTCTTTCAATGTACAGAAATGTTGTAGATGCAGAACATTACAATCTAGGCATTCTACAAATGCTTCTGTGGCTAATGTCCCGACCGGTATTTAAACATTGCATGTCGAACAACCCTTGCACAAAACATCTAAAACTAAAAGTGTGTTTTAATCTGTCACAAACCCTGTTCTTCATCCGTGGTGGGTAAGCTAGTAGAAGTTTCTTTCAGGTCTGGATCATAAATATGCCCCTCAGGAATAGGGGTGAGCAAGTTGTTCGTCTCTCTTTGAAGTTTGCGTTCTTTTCATAGGAAAGCTTTCTGCTTCTTGCGACTGGCGTTTCTGCGTTGCGTCCTGCGAAGCAGAGTACTTGGTAGTCGTTTGTTATTGGCGGCTATTAAGCCTCACAGACACTTTACGGTGTTGCACTCCTGGAATGCAATGTTTGACAATGTCTGCACCGTTGCCCTTGAGAACAAGTACTAAACCGTATGGAAGAGGAACCTCCACAAAAACCTATGAATTCACCAGGGCCGACGATATCAATTTCTTTCCCAAATAGAATATTGCTTTTGCTCAGAAATGAGACCGTGCAAAAAGGCCTCACAAAATCATCATGATTAATTTGTGGGGGAATGCAATCACCCTCTTCATAAATATTGATAATGCAACTGTTGGGAATACAGGTAGCAGGTAGAATATTCCATTTGACCATCCTTTTAATCATCCATTTTATCATTGGTGGTAGCGGATCTACTTGATCATGTCTGAATCCCAGGCGGATTCCCCTGTCTCTCATTCGTGAAGTTATAACAACAACCATATTGGATGGTGATTCTTCTCTTCCCTCTCATCTACTTCTTTGGCTCGGAATATGTCCTTTCCATGAGAATGACCGCTTGACCTCTGTCTCTTAAATCGAAGATGCAGTCCAGAATGCTTCTTTCATTAGTTTTTGAGAAAATCCTGGTGTACAGCTGCAGGCCTTCCAATATGTTGACGAACTTTCCCTGAACCTCTTCATAGAACTCGAATTCTCTTTTATTTACTATGCTTATCTTGTAGTATTCTACCATACCAGGGGTTGGTAGCTGTTGAACGCGTTGCTTCCTTCGAGCATCTGCGGGAAACTAAACTGGTGCTGGTCTTTCTGAAATATGAGACTCGGCCTCTAACAGGATGTATGACCCTGGGCTCCACAGTACGTACTAATCCGTCCCCAGCGGAGCATATGGTTCATCCATCATGAAATCTGAAGTCTGAGACTCGTTGGTGCTTGAAATGTACTCTTCCAATGTATTGAAATGCTGTAGATGCAGAACATTGCAATCCGGACATTCTACAAACACATCCGTGGCTAATGTCCCGGCCGGTATTTAAACGTTGCATGTCGGGCAACCCTTGCACAAAACATCTGAAACTAAAAGTGTGTTTGAATCTGTCACAAATTCTGGTTCTTCATCCGTGGTGGGTAAGCTAGTAGAAGTTTCTTTCAGGTCTGGATCATAAATATGCCCCTCAGAAATAGGGGTGAGCAAGTTGTTCGTCTCTCTTTGACATTTGCGTTCTTTTCGTAGAAAAGCTTTCTGCTTCTTGCGACTGGCGTTCCTGCATTGTGTCCTGCATAGCGGAGTACTTGGTAGTTGTTTGTTATTGGCGGCTATTAAGCCTCCAGCAGGTGTAGCTACCATGGAGGGCAGACGACTGGGCCCCTCCATCGGATCTCGCTCTGTTATCACGTTCTTGCTCTTACGTGATACATTATCTTTAGTGGTCACTCTCAGTAGTGAAGGAAGTCCCTCTTTCTTTTTGTAGCTGACTACGTCCATTAGAGGAACTTCGTAGTCCACGCCAACCTGGTTGAAATCCACATTGAAGTCTATGGTACCGCCCCGCGGTGGCATCTCCTCATTTAATGCGAGGTTCCAACCATCCTGGAAAGCAAAGATCAGCCAGTGTCCCAACATTTTTCTGCAGATGGCAGGAAAAACATCAGTGGGCCAAAACTTGTCATGAACAAGAACAAAACGAAGTATTTATTAAAGTAAATTTTAGTTTGTTTTGGGTTAAAAGAATTTTATGTATGAGTTTTATTTAATTAAAGGTGGAAAGAAGAAAATTTAAAGTTTGAAATATTTTTCTTTTCAACATTTTCATTATATTGAGGTTAATTACAAAATTTGGACCCGGTCATAGACATTTGACCATATAGATAACCCTGAAATAATCAAAGTTTCAATGTTTCAAGGCAAGCAGAGGCAAGCGACGTCAGGTTGCATAATAGGTTTTCAGATATCGTTCGTTTATTGTTAACATGGGTCTTTCACCCCGAAAGTCCACTAACTGGTAAGCTCCTCCGTTGTAGACCCTTTTCAACGACAAATGGTCCCTCCCAAGTTGGCTAGAAGTTTCCACCTATTTTGCGGCGTGCAAGAATAGGTCTTTTGAGCAAAAGTACGAGTTCACCAACTTTGAATGTCCTTAGGCGGACCAATTCGTCATGGGCTTGTACCATCTTCGCCTGGTAAAGCTCCAAATGTTGTTGTGTATCTAGTCATTTTTCCTCAAGACACTCCAGTTCTTCAAATTTGAGTTTTGTGCTTTCTTCTGTTGTGAGTTTGTTGACAACGATGAATCTGAGATACAGTGTCTAGAATTCTAGCGGTAGCACGACCTCGGTCCTATACACGAGCATATAGGGTGTACACTGAGTGGGAGTCCTGAAAGTCGTCCAGTAGGCCCACAAAGATTCTAATAGTTTGTTGTGCCAATCTCTTTCATTTTCATCCAACATTTTCTTCAAAATCTGTAATAGTGTTTTGTTGAAAGCCTCAGCCAGCCATTTGTTCTGAGTGTTTTCTTCAAAATCTGTACCAGTGTCTTTTAAAAGCTTCAGTCAGACCATTTGCTCTAGCATAGTAAATCATAGAGTATCTCCAATCTATCCCATGTCTTTTGACAAAATTGTTGATCTTTGTACTTTTAAAAGCTGTCCCATTGTCGGAAATTATTCTTCACGGTACTCCGAAACGGTAGACGACTTGGGTTTTGAAAAATTGAAGGACGTGCTGTGCCGTAACCTCACATAACGGTACTGCCTCTGCCCATTTGGAGAAGTAATCTGTAGCGGGAAGTATGAACCTGTGCCTTTAGAAGATGGAGGGTCTATCGAACCTACTATGTCCGTGCCCCAACACTCGAATGGCCACGAGGCAACAGTTGGGTGTAGTACATTTGGAGGCTGGTGTAAGACCACCCCATGCACTTGGCATTGGTGACATTTTTTGGCTATATTCATGTAATCAGACATCTTTGTTGACCAATAATACTCGAGTATTTTGATCTTCATTTTCATTTTTGGTCCTGACTGGTGAGCGCCACACAAACAGACATGTACCTCTTTGACAATATTCTGTGCTTTGGCTCTGCTCAAACACGGTAGCCACATCTGATCGAATGATCTTCTGTAGAGAACAATTCCCATAAGAGCGTAAGACATAACCCTTCTTGTGACGTGGTGCGCCTCAGACTTGTCTTCTGGCAGCTTCCCAGTATGCAAATATTCTATTAATGGCTTGCGCCAATCTTTGTTGATGTCTGCAACTGTATTTATTGTTTCTTCTTTTAGAAGCTTGTGTGGAGTTTCAAAGTTGATCCGAGACTAGACTTGTCTTCCTTGCACTGTGACTTCAATGGAATCCTCCAGGGGACACACCATTTCCTTAGCAAGTTTTGCTAGAGCATCGGCATGGGCATTATCTCCCATAAGAATCCAGTAGAAAGTCACATCTGGAATCTGCTCCAAGAGCTTCACCGTGTACTGATGGTATTCTGCTAATCTTGGTTTCAAAATTCTATATTGTCCAGTGACTTGCTGAATGACGATCTGGGAGTCGCCATAGATGGCAATGCTTGTTATATCCATTGAGATTGCCATTTCCAACCCAGTGATTAAAGCTTCGTATTTTGCTTCATTGTTGCTGCACGACTCTATCAGGTGGTAGGAGAACCTCAACATACCCTTATATGGCATGATAAAGATCAAACCAATCCCTTCTTTGCCTGGTATAATTGTGCCCGATTCTTTGTCTGGCCGACGAAGCGTCATCGAAGTACATCTCCCAACGTTGCACACTGGATAATTCCATTTGTAATTTTTGCTCATCTGGTAACTCGTCGTTGAGAGAGTATCTAGCTGACAGTGAGTGTACAGCGAGAAAAACTCCTAGTATCAAAAGTTATATCAAATTGCAATAAAATCATCGACCACCTCGCTAAACGTCCGGAGAGTGTTGGTCGGGTCATCAAATATTGCAATGGATTAACTTTTAAGATTAGGGTAATCTTATGAGAAAGCATGCAATGCCTAAGCTTTTGGGCAGCGAAAATTAACGCCAGACAATGCTTTTCAATAGGTGGATACCTTATCTCCTTCGGTATTAGATGAAAAATCAAGTAGTAGTGTGCTTTTTCTTTACCCTCATCATTGACTTGGGATAAGAGGGCTCTAAGAGAGTCATCTAAGGCCGTGATATAAAGTATTAGAGGTTTCCTTGGGATAGGGGCTGCCAAGACAGGAGGTGTTATTAAGTATTGTTTAACATCCTCAAAATCTCGCTAGCATTTCTCTTCTTAAAAAAATTTGGTGTCCTTTTTAATTAATGTCGAGAAGGGCTGACACCCACCTGAGAGATTAGAAATAAAGCATCTCATATATGCCAATTTACCTTAGAAGGAACATAGTTGTTTCAGGGTTTTAGGAGGAGGCATTTCCAAGATAGTTTTAATCTTATCCAGGTCAATCTCGATTCCCCGATGAAGGACAACTAATCCTAGAAATTTCCCGAAAGTAATGCCAAAGGCGCACTTTAAGGGATTCATTTTGAGATTGTATTGTCGTAACCGTTCAAACACGATCCTCAAATCGTACAAATGGTGTATTTTTTTGTTTACTTTTGATGACCAAATCATCCACATAACATTCTACTTGGTTGTGAATGAGATCATAAAAAATCTTCGTCATTGCGTGCTCATATGTTAGCCTGGCGTTCTTCAGGTCGAATGACATCACTGTGTAGCAGAAAATTCCAATCGGTGTTCTGAAGGTTGTAAGTACTGCATCCTAGACAGCCATCTTGATTTGGTTGTATCCCGACGATCCGTCCATGAAGGAGAAAATTTCATGTGTTGAAGCAATATCCACCATCCTCTCTGGTATGGGTAATGAAAACTCCTCTTTTGGACAAGCCTTATTTAAATCTTTGAAATCAACACAAACGCAGATCTGTCCATTTTTCTTCTTAACAGGTACAATCTTGGCTAACCACATGGGGTATTTCTCTTCTTTAACAAAGTTGGCATCTATTAATTTCTTTATCTCGGCTATGACTTGTTGTTCTATCTCGAGGCGCATTCTCTTAGGAGCTTGTTTTACTGGGGTTATATTCTTGTCCACCCCAAGTTTATGGACTGCAACCTCTGCGGACAGTCCTGACATTTCATCGTAGTTCCACGCGAAGCAATCTTTGAATTCTGTTAATAGTTTGATCAATTCTGCAGATTCTTCGTCATTAAGTAGAGAACTTATAAATGTAGGTTGGGGTTGTTCTTCAGTGTCGAGGTTAATCTCTTTCAATTCAACAATTGTAGATTTATTTTCTTCCTTAAACTCTGGGGGAGCATCTTCTATTGGCTGATCAGTAGAGTCATCCTCTATATCAAGGCAATCCTATTCTGATTGACCAGTAACAACCATGCAAAATTCAGAATCATCGATTGGTCCTACTGTACCAAATCTGAGACCCTCTTTTAAATTTGGAGTTCGACTTTTACCATTCCATAGTTTTTTAAAAAGTTGAAATTTATCTTTTGGCTTTTGATTTGGTAAGTGTCCCAGTTGAATTGATTTTCCATAATTTTTTAAGAAGTTGAAATTTATCTTTTGGCATTTGTTTTGGTAAGTGTCCTTGTTAAATTAACTTCTGAACACAAGGTGTTTTGGTAAGTGTCCCTGTTGAATTAACTTTTGAACACAAGGCGAGAAGTAACCAAAAGATAGTTGTTTTGGTAAGTGTCCCTGTTGAATTAACTTTTGAACACAAGGCGAGAAGTAAACAAAAGGCATTTCCATTAATTCATTAGAATCAACATCCAAATTTACATGTTTTTCAAGCTTAGTAGAGGTAGAAGCACTGTAAAATTTGATCGGCTTTGAACCAACACTACATACTTCCTTGACCTCTAAACTCTTGAACTTTTGAGGGAGAATTAGAGTAAGGGTCATAGCATTCACATTGTGGTTTATTCGATTATACATTATTTTGTATTCATTCTTTTCTGTATCTTCTAGGTATATCTCGTACTGAGGTCTTTTCCATCTTTTCATCATTATTTTCTCTTCAGAACTGTCTTCATCACCAATGTTGTAGTTGGCCTAGTTCGTTCAACAATTAAATTGATCCTTCCTCGTCCACGTCCCTGGCCTCGAACTCGGGTGCGTGATCTAAAAGGCCTTTCACCATCTCTTTGTAAAGGAGTGGTGGAAAATTGCTAAAGCGGAGTTGAATGGTCTCCTCTTTGTGATTCTTTTGAATCTTCATCTTTGTTCGTCAGAATTTCACCCAAGAAGATGGTCTTCTTTGGAAGCGCGTAATAGGAAACATCTTCATGGATACGAACTTCCTGCACTGAAAATGGTTGTAGGTCTCCCTTGATGCAAATTTCTTGACCATCTTTGCGGTACTTGATGCACTGGTGTAGGGATGATGGAACCATATTGTGCTCACGGATCCATGGTCGACCCAGTAGAGCGTTAAAAGATGTCTTGACGTCAATGATAAGAAATTTAGCGGTTGTCACGAGTTCTCCAACCTTCATAAGTAATGTAATTGATTCGAGGGCTCTTTCTCCTTTTTGGTTGAATCCTCTTAACATCATCTTATCAGCCGTAAGATCTTGAGCTTCAATATCCAAATAAGCCAATGTCCGTAGGCTCATTAAGTTAAGAGATGCTCCAAGATCCACTAAAATTTTGGATAACACAAATCTGTCGATGTTGACGGAGATGTAGAGTGGACGATTGTGGTCGGCGGTACCGAGCAACAAGTCTTCATCTGTGAAGTTTACCCGAGGTTATTCTTTCAATGAGCAATTTTCATCTGAGGATGTGCTGGCCAATTAAGCTAAGCAAATTTCTGGTTCAAGCAAAGCTATAACCAAAGACTCTCTCATCACCTTTGATAGGATCATAGCGTCATAGATGCTTAATCGGGCCGACAACTTCCTAAGATGAGCTAGAACATTGTAGTCTACTTTGTATAATCCTTGGAGTTTATCTTGATCATGTGGTTGTTCTACTGGTGAAGGTGGAGGTATCTTTTCTCGAGTCATTATCTGTTTTCCTTTGTCTGTTGGAGCTGTTCTTGGTGGTAATACTTTTCCGCTCCTTATGTTAACTTCTGTGATTTCTTCTTCTTAAGATATTATTGTGGAACCTTCTGGTGTCTTTTACTCTTCGTCAGAAAGATCTAAGTTGATGTCAAATGGTGTAGCGTGATGCTCGAGAGTTGGCTCCTCGTTATCAGTGCTGTCGTAAGCGGTATTATTAATGTATTCTTTGGACTTGACAATGAGTTCATCAGACTCGAGTATGATTTGAGGATCATTTTGGGGATCGAGATCGAAGCTAGATTGGTCATAATCGGTTTTGTTATCACCAGAAACAATTAAAATGTAGCCGAAATCACAATCATTATATTCACAAGACCTCAGAGGAACAAAAATATAATCAAATAAAGTCAGGGGTTCACAGATTTTCTTCCCCGAATCCAAGACAACCAATCTAGTAGAGGCAGCCCTGACCCTACTCCCCGTGCTATCAATCTTTGCAGTGACGCTTTTTTTTATTTTGTTCTTTATTCTTGATGATGACGGATCTTCTGGAAAAATCTTCATCTCAGGCTTGGTATGTTGCGGACTGTGAATAGAGGCTTGTTTTGATGCAGACTGGATCTTATTCAGTATTTTCTTGGATGATCTACTCCATATTTCATTCCATCCTTCTTCAGTGTTCATTGAAGCTTGTTTCGATGAATTTTGTAGGTGATTAAGGACCCTCTTGAGTTCATCCCAAGTTGTACTCCATCCATCTGTTCCAATATACGGATCAATTGAAGAGATTGGCTCGGCCGATATCATGTTTATGGAACCTTTTTCAAGTTCTCTCAAATACTCCTTCGGGATCATTATATTCTCTTCCTTGATGTTCTTCTAGAGCCAGTCTTTAAAGATGAAGCATTTTTCTATAGTGTGCCCAAGCAACTGGTGGTATGGGCAATAATTTGGTTCATTCTACTTATCCACCTCTTCGTGCTTCTTTGGCTCTGGTAGTTTGAATTCTGGCTTCTTCATCAGACTCCTGAATATTTTAGGTATAGCTTCATCCTTGAAAAAAATACACAAACAGTGATATTCTTTTATCCCATATTCGAGGTGCTCCTTCTTGAGGCGGCCGTTGCTTGGATTGACTATTCTATTTCTGAGAGTGTTTTTATTTGTTTTTCTCTCATTTATTTTAGAAGGAGTCATCAGCCTGTCGATTGTCGTATTCTTCCCCCATTCAAATAAATCTCCCTCCCGAATTAGATCAATGATTCAAAGAGGAGAGAAACTGAATAAAAAGGGACATACGTCAATGTGATAACCAAGAGATAACACAAAACATGGAGAGCCTACGTGCACTAAACCTCACAAGGATAGGTTAAGAGTGTCTGCCCAAACAAGATTGGGTGAAAGCACCTTAAACTGATATCCGTGAAAGAATACCTATGTAGGCTACCCATAATCAGAGATTTAGGTGTAGGTGCCTGTTATGGGGTCAAGAGCACTCCCAAGGGGACGTATCCCACTTGTTTAATTACATCTTGGGGGGTACCCAAGAATACTCTCGATAAAAGAAGTTTCTCTTGGACTATCGTGAACCTAGGGTAATAGGTATTCAAGCTCGCCGACGTCCAATCTATGCTTCAGTGTGTCTCGTAGAACACACACAGGACAACAAAAAAAGGACGTAGGAGGTTGTGAGGGCAAGAGGTATGCTAAGTACCCAAATAAATAATTTGAGCATAGAAAAATGCAAATGAAAATGTATACCTTAGAGACGCTTGACACCGATGAACCCCGGAAGGAGGCTTTTCTCGCAAAATAGAAGATGTCCTTGCCTCTTCAAGTAGCGGTGTTGTCGCTGCCCCTCGGCAACAAACTACTCTGGTGAGATATTTCGACCATCTGGGAGTGAGGGATGACGAGGTGGAGTAGCTCGTCGACGACATGCAAGAAAAATGCGAGGTGGGAGGTTCAAACTCCACCCTCTTTTCTGCTTGCGAGGAGGTCAAGGCAGGCTAGTGCAGCACTGGCATGAGGTCTACATGTCTAACGAGGCCTCACCGACGTAGGGGGAAAGTCAAGAAGAAGAGGGGGTTCGGCTGAAGCAGAAGGCTGACGAAGGGAGGCTCAGACCGGAAAAGAAGACCGGTGAGGGGGAACTCAGACCGACGACAGGAGGGTGCCGGTGATAGAGGAAGCCTGTGGGACATCGCCGACAAGATAGGGAGGTCGTGATTGCGGCTAGCTGAGAGGAGGAGGACGCCCGAGGCTCGCTGCCGGTGGCTGGAGAGAGCTCCGACATGTGAGGAAGGTCCGACGGCGTGCTTTGTCGGCGAAGAGGGAGATCCGGTGAGGCGAGAGGGAGCTCAGGCTAGGGTTTGTCGCAAAAGGAGGGGTAGCGGCTGGTGCGTTTCGGGAGATAGGGGAGAGGCGTGCGTGAGTTTATAAGGAAAATAATATATAATATAATAATATTAATACTATTATTATTATTATCCTTAGTGCATTTTTTGCTCGTACACGTCCTCACAGTGAAGTGGATGCCCTTCCTGGCTAAAATCGACCCTTCGAACGCGTTGACTCAGTCCGTTTCGTCGTATGTGGTCGTTTGGCCCACTTTTTTTTACTATTGTACCCAAAATGATAATTTGCACATTTTTACCCCGCCCACAAAGCCGTAGCGAAGCAGACATCCTCCGTAAGTGAAATCGATGTTCCGTTTCATCATCCGAGGTCACGAGGACCACTTCGTCAAGCGATTGGGCCAATTTAAGGCAAAATCGCGCGCGACGCACCACATAATATTTTTCGCCCCGATCGGAGTCATTTGACATGCCAAATGTCGACCGGCCTTCACTTAAGATAAAGTCATAGTCTAGAAAAATGACCCTGATTACGTGCCCCTCAACACGTGCCAAAAAGGTCTTGGGCGGGTGTTTGAACTATCAGACGTCACGGACAGACCATAAACTATCCTGAGTCATGCAGGTGGACACCCTACACTCGTGACATCAAAAATTGATGCCAACAAAGGACCATCAACAAGTGTGCTGTGTAGTCCAGGCACAGTGCACTTGTTGGAAGATGCTTAATTTTTTATTAAGCACAGACTAGTAATGAAGCTACACAGCCTAAGCGACCAAAAACAGCCAAGTACCCAAGGAAGGAAAATCCACGAGAGTCAAATCCACTTCTAGAGGGATTGGGAGGAATCCACATGGGACTTACATCCTCCCCGATAATGGGTTCAGAGGCTATAGAGGCATGACCCAGAAAAGTGGTTCAATGGCCGTAGAGGCATGACCACACCCAATAGGTTCAGGGGTCGTAGAGACATGACCTACGAATGAGTTCAGGGGTAGTAGAGGCATGACCCAACATTGTGGTTCAGGGGCCGTGGAGGTGTAACCACAATTAAAAAAGGTTCAGAGGCCGTAGAGGCATGACCTAGGGGTGAGTTCAGAGGTCATAAAGATGTGACTCAAATTGGTGGTTCAAAGCCAGTGGCATGCCCACGCAACAGTGAGGGGTTAGACCCTCAAATATCTGTGCTTCATCTATGAGGACTATCGGGCTACACGTCGCTCATGTATAGAAAGCAGGTTGGCTATGAAGCCTCCCGTCACTTTAATAAGGAATGCCATGGGGACTTATATCGCTCACTAAGAGGTAATAGGTTGACTAGATCGAGAAGGAATGCCGTAAAGTTCACATATGAGGACTAGTCCACGTTGATCAGTTAGGAAGGAGAGTCAAGGGACTCCGATCCCTCCTGCGAACTGATCGAGGTGCGCACCTCAACACCTGCGCTCTGTCAATGAGAACTGCCGTGTGGACTTTATGTCGCTCATGAGAGGAAGGAAGGTTGGCTAGGAAGCCTCCTGTTACTTTAATGAGGAATTCCATGGGGCCTCACATCGCTCACTAAGTGGTAACATGTTCACTAGATCAAAAGGAGAATGCCTACGGACTTCGACTCTCCTCTGAGTACTAGTCCGCATTGTTCAGCTATGAAGGAGATCCATGAGACTCTGATCCCTCCTGCGACCTGATCGAGGTGCGTGCCTCAACACCTGCACTACATCTGTGATGAATAATAAGAGTTTTACATCATCACCCGAGAAGTAGCAAAGGTTGGCTAGGAAGCCGAGCAACAAAGCTAAATTGTCGAATGATGAGATGTTCTCATAAAAGGACCAACTAAAATGTCGTGTTGTACGAGAAGCACTAAATTGGATGGCTGAGAAGCCAAAACGGGAGACATCATCCATGAGAAATGCACTTGAGACTTATATCCTCTATGGACAGAGGGTTCAGAGGCCGTAGAGGCGTGATCCTAAAACAACCAAGGTGTTAGAACCCATAACGTCTGTGTTATGTTCATGAGGATTGCCATCAGACCTTACGTCGCTCTTTGAACAAGTAGGCGAGTTGGCTAGGAAGTCCAACAATAAAGACAAAATGTCAAATGACAAGATGATCGCATAAAAGGCCAACTAGAGCGTCATATGGTCCGAAAAGCATCGAAGCAGGTGGCTATAGAGCCGAAAATGCCACAAGATAAGATGTTCTCATAATAGATCAGACTCTAAGGTCGTAGGGCTCGAGGCACATCATAGTATTTGGCTATGAAGCCAAAGGTTCATCATGAGACAAGACACCCTCATAAAAGAACCAACTAGAACGTCATAAGGTTCGAGAGGTGTCGAATGCTAGCTGAGCAAAGCAGTCTAGCAATCTGAGACGGGTCGATAAGGCCGAGCAAAGCTGTTCGCACCATACACGCGTCACAATATTGTCGGATATCAGACTATCATGACCAAACAAGGATTGGTTGACCAACTGAAGTAGTCTAAACCAATACGGCATGTCCCTTGACGAGGTGATGAAAATCAACCAAGTTGAACACGGTGCCGAAGTGGTCCAGATGAACAAAGCAATCCAATCTCATAGTACCTTACATACCTGAGTGGGGTAATATTTACTGGAGAGTTCTGCGGGTGAGAGAATACTCGGCTTAAACATGGACTAATCAAACTGGCATAGAGCTTGGATTAGTTCAACATGAACCTGACATGGTGAATAGCGTCAGCTATCAAATAGGACAGGAGGTAGGTATCCTGCCTAGCATGCAAAATGGTATAGGAGATCTGTATCCTAACCCTGCATCAAGAAGCCTAAGGTAACATGCTCAGAGTGTAGTCGAACATCTGAGTGTTGCAACAAAACATGGATCAGTAGTAAATCTGATACAACATGTTGCTCAATGGTGGACAAAACCAACCAAAACGGTCGAGACAAAGACATGGTCATATGATTAGGATGGTCTAACCATAAGAGTGCCTCTATGAGCATGAATGAAACAACTTTTACTAGGTATCCATGGATTAGTCATTACACCAATACAACATGGCACTCGACGTGGTGGAAAAAATCAACCAAGGTAATTGAGAAAAACAATGGGGTTATATGACCTAGAACAGTCTAACCACCAGGTTGCCTAAGGAGCACTAGCGATATAACTCTCGTTGGGAAATTTTGCGGGTGTGAGAATACCCAAATTTAACATTGACTAATCAAGATAGCATGGAGATTAGACTAGTACGACATGCACCTAGGCATGGTGAGTAAGATTAACCATGTCGAAGAAATCGTTGAAGAGACGATCTCAAAATGTACCCATAGAAGACTTACGTTGGGGATACCTTAAGGGTTCTGCCAATGCTTGATGGGGACTTAAACATCTCATTCTGATGTGGTGAACAAAATCAAACCAATCAAAAGAGGCATAAAAAAGGTGTCAGATGCATAGAACGATCCAACCTCACAAAACTTATGCATGATCTCAGCAAAGTGACCCTCAGTGGGGATTTCAGGTGATCCCTCTCTAGGAATTCCATATGACCCTTACTAGGGATTTCTTTCTGTGGGAATAAAGATACCTGCCTTATACACAGACTGATTGAGGCTACATAGTGCTCAAGTTAGTGTGACATGCACTTCAAGATGGCGAGTAAAGTCAGTCAAATCGGTCAAAATACCGTAGAGGTAACAAGGAGGGTCGGATGCATAAATGTCTAACCCCGGGGTGCTTTTAATAAGCCACGGCTAAGCATAATCCCCGCTGGTAATTTTCTCCAAAACAAGCAAAGTAGTCTTTGTCGAGGAAAACATGACAATCCGATCGGGCATTGAGGATCCCGATTAGGCATGGATCAGCATTGAGAGAGCGCTCTGACTGATACAACATGCCTACTGGCAAAGCAGCAAATTACTCAAATTAGGTGGACTAAGTGGCCTGACCCACATGGGATACCCTGGCCAGGAGTCTATTAAGCAACTCTCACTGGGGACTCCTCAAAATTGACATGGTAATTCCTGTTAGAAGGGTAGCAACAAAGTAACTTGACCCAGTGATTGGATGAACACAATAGCTCATCTCAATAAATCATCCCCCAATGAGGATTCCTCAAAGATTAGCAGAGTAGCTCTTATATGGGGGAAACAAGGGCAACCCAACCTGTAGAAGGGGCTTTGTTAACACACCTGATGATGAGACCCAACTAGGGGTTTTTCATGCGGGTTTGAAAGTACTCCGCTTAGGCACATATCGGCTAGGTGTGGATATAGAGATGGGGGTTAGACTATGACAATGGTCTACCCACAAAAATGTCTAGCAATTAAGTTAAACCACTTGCATAGAAGGATCTCAACCGCATTCGTTCAAAGCAAGCGGGACAAGCACATTTTCCTCATTCATAAGGATGAACGGGACGTGTGTATCAACCATACTTGTAACGAGCAGGAGTAGTAGTCTTCGGACCCTGCGTAGAGCAGATCGACAAAAGACAAGGTAAGAGAAAGGAAAGGCTTCTCTTATAGAGATTGGTGGTTGCACCAGGTATAAGCCGCCCGTAGGACTTTCACTTTGCCTGAAATGCAAGCCGTCAATTTAATTAAGAGAAAAACAAGATTTATCCTACATGAAACTGATGTGATCACTATAAGGAGTTCACATAATGAAGAGATTGCAAAAATGCTCATTCTTTATTGCTCTGAGGGCTGGATTACAAAGTGGATATGCCTCAAAATACATTTTCCTCATAAAGTACAATGAGTACATGAAAAAGAGGTAAGCCAAATATCTCTTCAAGTATCACCTATTGATAGGGCTATTGGATAAGATCTATTTGCAACAATTAGCAATGAAAGGTAGCTTAACTTTCAAATGAAGGGCTACCAGAACCTAAGGGTCAACTCGTAGAGCGTAAAGGTAGTAGGTGAAGAGCCCATGAGACGACAAACCTTTCTTCCAAAAGAAGGGTCGTTAGACCCATAGGGTTGACGCATAAAGCGTGAAAACACGTGGGTGAAGAGTCCACATACAAAGAGGTAACTCAACTTCTAGGGAAGGATTGCCGCACCCAGAGGGTCGATGCATAAAGCGTAACGGAAGTGGGTGAAGAGCCTACGAGAAGGCAAGCCTTTCTTCCAAACGAAGAGCCGCTAGACCTAGAAGGTCAACGCATAAAACGTGAAAAGGTCGTGGGTGAAGAGCCCACAGAGCTTCTGGGAGCCTCTCATGCCATTCATACATTTTTATTTTTATTTTTATTTTTTTTTTGCATTCAAATTTTTTTTATAGAGCTTGTCAGAATCTCTCTTTTTTTATCCTGGGTTGAGCCGCTATCGAGAATGATTTGGCATGAGATACCAAATTGACCTGGTACGAAGAGCTCTAACGTAGGCATCCTAGAATGATGAGATATACCATGAAAAATATGAGATTTGACAAAATTCAAGTCCAGGTGGGATTTTCCTTAAATACTTTTCCCTAGCCCCCGTCTTTTAATTATTTTCACCCTCCTCGTCATTTGTATCCGAGTGTCAAGGAAATATTTTCATTTTGGAGATGTCTTTAAATCCGCTATTGATTTATCAGCCATCCCAATGTCACTTAAACAATTCTCTTAACATAATATCCTAAGGATATTATCAGGAGAATTTTAAGATCAGAAAGTTCTTTATAATAAATTTTTTGATTTTTCCACTCACCTTAAGCTTCTTCTCAGGAGTGTTGAGCAATTTTTTTTTCTTTTTCTTTTCTTTTTTGAAGCCTTTCACTTTTTTTTTGTTCTCCTGAGAATGACTATTTTTGGTGAGCTTATTTTTGTTATAAAGCATTTTCTTCTGACTAAAAAATCTCCTAAATAAAGATTCTTAGGACTTTATGACTCATTACTTGTCAAGCTTCCATCGGTCTAGCATAATGAAAAAGTAAGAGATCTAAATAGTCTTTGAAACTACTCACATCTCAATGACACCCATCAAGTCATTTTGAGGTGTTCTCAAGACTTAGATGAAAGTTCATTAAAGGAAGGGTGCATACATGGTCTGGTTCAAACTTAGCCTTAGGATCTATCCTAGATTCAACCTCAAGAATTATCAAAGGCAAACACAAGACAAGATCAACCAAGAGGTGAGATTCCTTTTGGAACCATCTCAACAGCCTCCAGAAATTGGAGTCGGAGCATACAAGAATAAAGAGGTATCTTGGTTAGAAAAGTAGAGAGGTCTAACCGGTAGTGTTGGTGTTGACCTCATTTTTGAGGTCTTCTTTTCCCTTCTCTAGATACCCTAGGATCTAGCCTTAAGATTTCCCTATTTTGACTCTCTTAGAGGACTAGGCTGGGACCCACACCCCCTTAAAATTCAAGCCATTTCTTTACTCTTTGCAGTCTTATATGGACGGTTTCAGCAATATTCAATTGAGTTGATCGAAAAACCGGCATATTGAAGCTCGAATTGAGCTCTTGTAGAAATTTAAAAGATATAGGTGGACACCGTGACGCGTGCGATGTTTGACTTGCCACTACGAGAGGTATGTTTGAATTTGTTCGTCACTTATGTGAGGACCGGTCAATAATATACTCGTTAAATAGCTCCAATCGGGTCAAAAATAATTTCATTTGTCGTGCCACACACAAATCTAAGTTAATTTGACACGATCGACGATGACTTTGTCTAAATGACTCCGGATGATGAAACGGACTGCGCCATCACGTCCGGAACATCAATTTTAGCTAGGGAGGACACCTATTTTGTTGGGGTCTCGCACTCGCATAAAATTTAAAATTTTCAAAAAAAATTATATATAAATAAATAATAATAATAATAATAATAATATTATTATTATAAAAGAAAAGTTTTTTTCTCTAAATCCTCGGGTACTATCCCCTTTGCCCTAGCCGAAGCCCCTTTTCCTCCTCTTTTGACCAAATCTTGGAGATCTATTGCCGGTCTTCCGGTCATCTCCTCCCTTTCCGGCTCTCATCGCCGATAGCTTCTCCGGTAGTTCGTTTATAACAGTTTTTCCTGCTCGAATGGATCTGGTAACCCCTATTTTGAATTTTAATGAATTTTTTTTGCCCTTCGAGGTGTCTCTCGTCACTTCCTTTTTTTATTGTCGGTGAGCTCTGGTCCTCTCGATGACTGTAAATACCTCAGGAGGAGAAGAAGACAGGCGATGGTTTTTTTTTTTTGAGATTTCAGAAAAGATATAGTGCTGCTTTTTTGGAAGCATTCTTACTTGCAATTTCTCCCCACTCTCTCCTTTCTTGAGCTAGCAAGAAATTCAGTTCTCTTTTTGAGTTCTTGAGGAAGATTGGGTTGCGATTCTTCTTTGGAGATTTTGGAGAAACACAGTGTTGAGAGCTCTTTCTCTATTGGAAGTTTCTGTTTCAGGATTTTCTTACTATTCTCATTCTTGCGTTAACAAGGAGTTAAGGCCAGGTTTCATTTATTTCAAGAATGTTGTTTAATCTTTGGATTTGTTGTCTATATGATAATCTCCTTTAAATTATGAAATGGATAGATCAAATGGAAATGATACTTCAGTTTGATCATCTCTTTGATGAAGAAACAAAGTTTCTTTGTCAATATCTATACCATGGCTCTTTCTTTGTGAATATCTATACCATGGCTGCCTTTACTTATCAATACTGGAAATATTAATAATGACTTGGATAGCCATTTGGTGGCTCGGTTATGGCTTGTTGGTGGCTTATTCCTTTTGGTTGTTTGCTGGAATTGATCTAGCTCTTATGTGGAAGTTCAATTACATTTCCTATAACTCTCTTTATTTGAACTTCAACATTGGAAACACTTTTAATGACTTGGATAGTCATTTGAGGCTTGTTTTTTTTTTATCCTCCTTGCTACCCCCTTTGTTTGAATATTGCTGGAAAAACATTTGGAATTCATTTTGTTTCTCTTTGTTGTTTCTTGTTTACATACATGGTTGAGATTAGTTTTAATAACTTGGATAGCCATTTGGTTGCTTGGTTTTGGCTTCTTGGTGGCCTAATCCTTTTGGTTGTTTGCTGAATTTGATCTAACTCTTATGTGGAAGTTTGGTGGCTCGGTTTTAGCTTGGTAATGGCCTATTCCTTTCGGTCATTTGCTAGATTTGATTTAACCTTTATATGGAGGTTCAATTACATTTCCTGTAATTCTCTTTATATGAACTGCGACATTGAGAACATTTTAATGATTTGGAAACACATTTGGAATTTGGGTTTTGGTTCTCTTTGCTGACTTTTATTTGAGTATTACTAAAAATGCATTTGGAATTTAGGTTTTAATTCTGTTTGCTGCCCTTTATTCAAATGTATGATGGAAATCATCTTTATAGCTTGGGAAGTATATTTGGGATATAGTTCTTAGCTTCCTTTGCTGCCTTTTTTTTAAAAAAATAAGTTGGGGAAGGATATTTTGGCTTTGAAATTCATTTAAGAGCCTTGTTTTTGTGCTTTTAGCTGCCCTATTCAAAATATTTGTGGAAGATTTATATGCAGATTTTGAACAATTTTTTTGAGCTGATTTTGTACCTCTAGCCACTCCATTTGAAACATTTTTTTTAGATTTATATACAGGCTTTGAACAATTATTTGGGGTTTGGTTTCAGTTCTTGGACTCTATATTGGGTTTGGTTTCAATTCATGCTCCTTGCAGGAATTTGATTCTGATCCCCACTACTTGTTGGGGTTCGATTTCGATCCCTGCTCTTTACTAGAATTGATTCTGATCTCTGTTGGGGTTCGGTTTCAGTTCTTGCTCTCTGTTGGGGTTCGGTTTTGATCCCTACTCTTTACTAGAATTGATTCTGATCTTTGTTCGGGTTTGGTTTCGGTTCTTTCTCTCTGTTGTTGTTCGGTTTCTGGTTCCTGCTCTTTGTTAGAGTTGGTTCTAGTTTCTGCTCTCTGTTAGGGCTCGTTTTTCATGCTTGTTGCTGACCCTTATACAAATACCTGCTGGAATTCATTTTATGGTTTGAAAATATACACTTGGGGTTAAGTTTTTAACGTTTTTTGCTGTACCTTATTCAAATATTTGCCGACAGTCACTTTTAAGATTTAAAAAAATGTATTTGGAACTTGGTTTTGGCTCTCCTTGTTGCTTCCTTGTTTGAACATATATACGAGATCATTTTAACACCTGTTTGGGGCCTGTTCTTATACTTCTTGCTATTTCTGTTTTGAAAATATATTGAGATCGATTATTTGATTTTAAATAAACAGATGGGGGATGATTCTATGCTCATTGCTGCTTCATTTAAATGCATGAAATAAAGGAATATTTTCTGATTTGAATATTTACATTGGAATTGTAATTGTCGTACCTCTCGTTACCTTATTTGAATGTACAAACTGAAACTTTGGAGGGATGTTTATTTAATCTTTAAAGGTTGTTGGAATTAGCTTTCCACTTATATCAATTATGTGGATTTTAATTTGATAACACAAGAATGCATCATATTTCTTTATGAAAAGTTCATGGGATTTACAATAGGAACATGCATATGTTAAATTTTGAACTTAAGGTGGAAGGTAGATGTTATAGAAATGCTTAAATAAATGCTCTTTTCATTTCTCTTGATACAGAATATACAAAATTTGTTGAATGAGCATATGAAATATTGAGGTGGCCTATTAGTTTGAGACGAGGGGTAATAAGCGATGATGCAAAGAACCATTTGACAGCTTTGTTTATAGCGGAAATATAAAATCAATACTCAATTAGTGTGATGCCCTTTCACCCCTAAATCATCAACAGCTCTAACCCCTTTCAAAAGACCTGGGAATTGGTATTTAGAAAAGAACAGATACTACATATACTACACCCATAAGAGAATAGATACTACACCCACAAAAGAACAGATATTACAAACACTGCACATATATTACACTCACAAATGAACAGATACGACCCTACACTGTAAACACTATATCCTGACTAATACATGCATATCACCTACACGTACATTTCATATATCACATAGTACATCTTGCACACTACATATAGATACACCACATACCTTTATCTGATGGATCTAACTATCATCATATCATGTTTTTATACTGTAGACACTATATCCATACACTACGCCCTGCACGACAGATACTACATTTTACGTACACATGTACTGTATGTTGATAAGTTCAGATACTATATTTCATGTATAGGTGTACTGCACTTTGATGAGTTCAAATACTCCATTTGACATACACATACACCACACTTCAAGAGGTTCAGATACTGCTTTATTCACGTATTTACTAAACGATAGAGTTTAAGACTGTATGATCATAGGGGTGATTTGTTGGTGGCCTCTAGTTGATGTTGATAGGTTGACCTCGATATATCAGTTGACTGTGGGATCGAGATAGAGAGAAAAGAGGTCTAGTGTGAGCCTATCCCCAAATTGAAATCTAATATCCCATCTTGAAACTTTCATATGCTCATCATTTAACCTTTCCTTTATAATTTGCAAAGTTTACCTAACCCATTTATATCATATAATTGCAATCTGTTTTGAAACTTTAGTAGAATCTGATCAGGTATACCTTTATTTATTTCATTTCCATACTTTATTTTCTGCATATTTTCTTTTATTTTGTATCGTACTATACTTCTCTATATATCTCATGCAATTTTTTATCACCTCTTGCAGCATAGTCTTTTTTTATGTTCTTTGTTGTACTATATACATTTACCAGTATTCATGCTTTAATTGCTACTTCTCTAGTATGTTTGTACAATCCCCTAGGATAGGCCGTTCGAGGCATGGCTTTTTTTTATTATTCTCTCTTCTTTCTCCTCTTCTCAGAACGAGACGACGACGTAGTTGGTTGATGATTCATCTCTGGGCAACGGTCCAGACAACTATCAAAGATTGAAGGATGAGTTTATGCAAAATCTTGATAGGCTTAAATAACATACCTATAGGACATCAAGGTTGTTTGTTTGGTACGACGTAAATCCTCACATTATCTTTTAGGACTTTCTACGATTTTCATATCATATGATATAAGTCCTAAACTTTTTAGGATTCCGAGGCTGTCGTTTAGTATGACATAAATCCTCACATTTTTTCGGGCTATTTGCATATGATATATAAATATAAGTCTCAAATATCTAAAGAATTTGCAGGACTGAAACATCAAATAATTTCCCTTTCAAAGATGTAAAGCCAAACCATAGATTAGTTTAAGATGTTACTGAATCTTCTTCAGTATCTTCGGCATCTCATACTTTTCATTCCTTTGGATTCTAAAAAGAACTGTTCCTATTTGAACCTATCCTATTTGACTTTTTCTATGAACAATCGTGGAAACTTGAACGATGAATTCTTGAAAGACAAAACCTCTGATCATTATCGAGAGTTTTCTTAGGTGACTTCGGTTGTCTAAGATGTAATTAAATATAGTGGCTTGCTCTTATAGGGAATTTAGGAACCCAGATTAATCTAAACCCTATCTAATCTGTATATTAGATAGGGGAATTTGTCGGCTATAAATTTTGTAGACCAAAATAGAGTCATAAACTTTTAAGTTTAGATAGTTAAGCCTACCAATAAGTGNTATATTATCTATATATATATATATATATATATATATATATATATATATATATATATATATATTAAATTCTAAATTTAAATTTTAAAATCTTATTTTTGAAAGAAAAATAGCCGACAATTTCTGGCGACTCCGCTGGGGAAGCATTCCTCTCTCCATTTTGATCAAGAGGTTCTATTTTCAAACATCGGTAGTGTGCCTATACCCCTAATGGATCAAACTATCTTTCTTCTGTTGACGTACTTTGCTCATTTCTTCCTTGAGCAAGTACTGTCAATTTCCTTTGATTCGAGAGCCACTGTTTAATCATCCATTAATGGGAAGGTACTGGAATCATTAAATTCTAAATAGAATGGATTCCCAATAGGTATGAGATGTTAGGAGACGATCCGTAGGAGTGAGTTTAGTTCGAGAAGTTTTTCTTTTTAAATCACGAACACATGTCCTACATATCTTACTCTTTCATTTATTTATGAAATTTTGATTTGATTATTTAAAATATACAAATAAAGCTTAAAATATATATATAAAGAAACTTGTTTGGATAAGCCTCGAAAGAGACGCTAAGTTGAATGTTTTGATTTGATTCAAGATAGTCGTCCTAAATTGCTGCAACCATTGCTGCAAGAACCGTGAGTCTAATTTTTGAAAACTTGAAATTACAGAAAATGACTACATCAAAGTTGATCTTCTCCTTCGACACTGGAATGGACTTGGCTGTGAACAAGAATGAACTGCCTGATGAAGCCTTCATTCGCTTTGGACAAGGATTCGACAACACCGAGATTAAGTTTGGAGACATTAACGTCGCTGTACTGAGGAATAAAATTTTTGAAATGGTAGAGCCCATAGTGAAATTCAACTTGAAGTCAACACATGAGTTCCCACCTTTAAACAGGGTGTTAGCCGAGAAGAACATTGCTACCATTACAAAGATTGCTAAAATTGTCAAGGATACTATGGAAACAACTGTTACTACCCCACCGCTTTAGTCACTGCACCTGTCACTTTCCCCACTCGACTTAAAGGGAAGGAGATTCAGGTAGATGACGAGCCTGTCACTGTGGAGGGTTTGACGTTCTTGACAGCACCTTCTGTGTTTGAAATAGGGTCTCATTCGAGGTATGCACCTTTGACGAGGACCCAGAGAAGGAACGAGAACCGGAGAATAGCCAAGATCAAGAAATTGAAAGTTTTCGAGGTTGTTACCTCGATTTCTTTGGATGAAGATGAAGAAATTGAGTTACTCGAGACCTCCCCTCTCTTAAGAGGGAGCAGGTTTCATCCACTATCTGTTGCTCTTGATGATGAGGATGTCCAGAAGATTGCTACCGCATCGTCTCAATTTTACCACAGTTATAATCAAGTACAAACCAAAGGATTCATACCATTAACACGAGTTTGATGGTTTTTTAGAAAGAAAGAAAGATGTTCTTTTGATGAAATCCTCAATAGGATGGGAAGCGCTGTGTCACCCCAGATGAGGAGACAGATACTGAAGAACAATTATTCGTCTTGCAACCTGCAAAGAAATTTGAAAGAAGGCGAGAAGGTTTGCCTTTGCAAACCTCTCAGAAAGTCCGTTCAGATGATCGTCATTTAATGACTGCCTCTGCCACCCCACAACCACTCAGGATTCCTATTAAACAACATTTGGGAGCCCGTATTCTTCCTATTTCTATTGCCGTCACTCCTACCACCATTCTTTTCCTGAATTTTAGAAGATGAAAACCCATTAAATATCGTCTTGGGCCAAGGATAAGTGTACCCAGGGTACAGAATAAGCCCTTACCATGGTCAGAAAGATCAAGGAGCAGTAAGAGATTACCCGTTGAAGTGTTTGGTTCAAACACTAGTGGGCCTACTGATTCTCAGCATATGGATGTCACCAATAAGTCACTCGACCCCAGGATACCTGTATTTGAGAAGATGGTGTGGCGACCTAAGGTTGTTGAACCAACACATACAGAAGAACCCATGATGAAAAATTCCAGAGAAAATTCCACATGTGATGTGTTACCCGCTATAATCACCGCTGAAAATGTTGCTTGTCAGCTGTCACAGACTGATCTCAAGGTGTCTAAGAAAGACCCAATTGAACTAAATCTAGAAAAGCTTAGAAAAGACATTAAGCAGTTTTCTAAAGAAAGAGAAGATGAATTGGATGATGAAGAGGATTTGACTGATTATATGGATGAAGATTTCGCCGAGATAAATGTGGTGGAAACCCGAGCATCTTCATCCTTACGGGAGGCATCAGGAGAAGAGAATGCTGTGGAAATATTATAGAAGATTATTCAGCAAAAAGATGAACAGATGGAGTACATGAAAGCAAAAATGGAAGAAATGATGGCTGTTATTATGACTTTACAAAGCCAGCCACAATCTCCAAAGAGAGTGTCTGTTAAGGTAAACCAACCGGATGTCGTACAGATCGACAATAATAGAAAGGAATCCACTTATGTTAATAAAGAAGAAAAGGGTAAGAGAGATCATGTCCAGAATTTGATACCGGAGAAGGACATTAAAAGTATGATAGAACAACAGGTGAAAGAAACCTTGATACAATCCAAAGGCGGTGCATCAATTCTAAGGGGTAGACCATATCCTGAAGAATCTGATGTCGTGCAATGTACCACCTCTGTTTAAAACTTTTGATGGAACAGGAAACCCTAGAAAACATGTGGCACATTTTTGCGCCAGTTGTTGCAATGCAAAGGGAAATGATGCTCTACTCTTCCGACAGTTTGTCAGTAGCCTATCAGGAGTGGCATTCGATTGGTATGCAGAATTACCAAATGGTTCCGTTAAGACGTTTACAGAATTAAAAGATCTTTTCATTAAACGATTTGCTGGGGCTCAACATTATATCACTCTCGGTGATTTGGTGATCGAGAAACAAAGAACAGATGAAACTCTAGTGGATTACATTCTGCGTTGGAGGAATCTAAGCATGAAATGCAAACCACAACTTCAAGAACAACATGCAATTAAAATCCTGTTAAAGAGTATTCATGGACCAATTGCTTTCCTCCTCAAGGGATTCACGATTAAAACTTTTGAAAAATTACTCAGTAAGGTCGGGAGTCTTCAAGAGGAAGTGAAACAACTTGGTTTTATTGAGAGAGACCCGCAAAAGTCTTCGAGAAGAAATCCGGGACTATCGCAACTATTGATAAGGGTAAACAGTCATTGGAGATAAAGGTTGAACAATCACAACTGAGCCATCAACCTTCTCAGCAATATCGTGCACAATCATCCCAACAGAGAACTTATCAAGCAAATAATAGATCAATTCCAACCTTGGCAGAGCGTTTGAATAAAGTGTATTCCTTTAAATATGAAGCAGTTGGTAAAATGTTCCGCAATTTGGTCAAGAAACTGGGATTCAACCTGCCAGAACCAAAGAAGCCCGATGAAGTTGATAAGAAGGATCACCCATTATCTTGCCCATATCATAGAATGATTGGACATACTTTATAGAATTGCTTTTCTTTCAAAAATTGGTTGCAGTATAATCTCAGGGACGGGACCATAACGATCCCGAAAGAGTATATGAAAGAACCTGGACAAGGTTCAATAAATACAGTTTCGATTGATCCCACTGTTCTGATCGATCCTTACGCAGTCAAAGATGGGTGGAATACAGTTTGGAAAAAGTCTTCAAAGAAAATACTGAATCAAATTCAGAATACTTTAGTGCAAGCCACAATTCAAGATTGAGAAACCGTAAAGCCAGTATTGTAGATTACGGTAGAAGAAGATTCGAAGAAAACTGAAAGACCCATCGAAAAGCTGAAATGTGAAATGAAGCTCGATCATCCGAGATTAGCTACTACTAATTTGGGAGAGAAATCTCTCAAACCACTGACTTTGTATGATATCTTCTTTGCTCCACCAGGGGCACGTAATACTATGGAGTTTGACTTTGGCTACGTTTTGACTGTTTCTGTTGATGGTATAATTGGGGATGTCTCACCTAATCTCGATACTAATCTCAAACTTTCTGATGGCTCTCAAATCATACAGAGTTCTAACACATGTGACGGTAAGCCAGTAGGAAATATTAATAATGATAATTATGATTCAGAAGAAGATCGCCAATTTTTGAATTTCATGGATCGCCGATTGCAATAGAGTTGGAGTCTTCAGATTCAGAAGGAATTCTGGAAGAATCAGTTACTCCAGCTCATATAGAGGCAATTCCAAAATCAAATCATGATTCAGAAGAGGTGACAGAAATAAATTTGAGAAATGGAAAAGTATTACCTTCGAGAATGAGTCCAAAGGATGAAATAAAACAAACAATTATTCAGGATAATCCAGTCCCATCGATCGATGAAACACCTGTCCGAAATGGAAATGAGGAAACAAGCATTAAAGTGGACTATAATGTACTAGCCTATCTTAGGAAATTAACTGCTAAGTTGAGTATATACGATGCCATAATCCTATCAAAGGAAATGAGAGAAGCGTTAATAAAAGCTTTGCTAGATCCAGAGATCTGTTTAGCTCAACTTGCTAGTACTTCCTCAGATGAGATTTGTACATTAAGAGAATAAGCAAAAATAACGTTCACAAATGATGATTTGCTACTTGGGACTGCTGATCATAATCGTCCGTTGTATATTTCTGTCAACATCGGCAATTTCATGCTCTTCAGAGTTTTAGTGGATCCAGAGGCGGTATCCATTAATATAATGAGTTTACGAACTTTGGCTTATTTGGATATAGACGCAAGGCAATTAACTGATGATAAGATGATGTTAAGAGGTTTTAACCAGAAAGGGGAAAGAGCTTTTGGATCAATTACATTATTGATGAGAATTGGAGAATTAGTAACAACTGCGAAATTCCATATCATTGATTCTGAGACATCGTTTAATGCTCTATTGGGCCGACCCTGGATTCATGAGAACAGTTTAGTCCCTTCTTCATTACACCAATGCATAAAGTATTGTTTAGAAGGACAAGAATATTGTATAAAAGGAGACCTACAGCCGTTTTCGGTTCATGAAATAGGCATTCATGAAGATCTCAATTACTATACTCCTATGAAAAGGAATGTTACGCTTCAAGATGATATTGCAAGAAACGTAAAGGGTCCAGAAGATATACAAAGAAAAGACCATCCGATATTGATTCAACAATCTTTTATTACCCTTTTACAACAAGAGGGTGAGAGTTCCTCTAGAACTCGTATCCGAGGTCGAGGCCGAGGATGAGGTCGCGGAAGAAACGATAGAATTTTTGAACAAAAGAGTCCAATTATCAACATTGGTTCAGAAGACAGTTCTGAAGATGAAAAAATAAAGAAAAGCTTAACGGCGATTAACCAGAAGAAACCTCTTTTCGAAATTGATTTAGAAGACGAAGAGAAATGAGATTACGATTCAATGTACGGTCGAATTAATATTTATGTACAAACTATGGCCCTCACCCCAATTTCTACGCATAAAATTGAGGGTCAAATGGTCAAAGAGGTACATAGTGCAGGTATGAAAAAAATTAAGTTTCATTGTGGTTCCCATCCTCTAGTTCTGGAACCAATGTAGAACTAGAAGATGAGCTTTCTTCCGAATTAATGGAATTACCCGTTGATTGGTATTCTCCTTGCGTTCAAAATCTTGCTCAGCGCGGTCTGGTACCTAAGCAATGGTCGAAAAATCAAACACAATACTTTGAGAAACTTTGGAATAATGATAATCAAGCCTTTAATTCCAAGCAAGGTCTTGGATTCGGCACAGTAGGGCCTGTTGATGTTACGAAATTTTTCTTAGTTGTTACTAATGGACATGAGAAAGATTGTTTGGAAGTTCTGAACAACTATGAAGAATCTACAATTGACGATGCCCCACCTGAATTTGAAGAAGAGATTAAATCGACCGTAGATGAGTTACAAGAAATTAACCTGGGTACCAAAAAGGAACCGAGGCCAATTTTTATTAGCTCTCTACTTGGTAAAGAAGAATCTATGAATATGATTAAGTTGTTGACAGAGTTCAAAGATTATTTCACTTGGAGTTATGAGGAAATGCTCGGATTAGTGCCAGAAGTTGCAGTACATAAACTGGGCCTAGATCCTATAGCTGTTCCAATTAAGCAAGCTTCGAGAAGAATGCATCTCAATATTGAACAACAAGTTATAAACGAAGTCAAGAAGTTAATAGACGCTAAATTCATACAGGAAGAACAATATCCTACTTGGTTGGCTAGTATAGTGCCAGTTAAGAAGAAAAATGGGCAAATTCGCATCTGTGTGGACTTTAGGGATTTGAATAAAGCATGCCCAAAAGATGAGTTTCCTCTTCCAATCCCAAAATTGATGGTGGATATTGCATCATCTCATGAAATTTTATCTTTCATTGATGGATCGTCTGGGTATAATCAAATAAAGATGGCTCTGGAAGATAAAAGATTTACAGCTTTCCGAACACCAATTGGAGTTTATTGTTATACTGTAATGCCTTTCGGATTGAAGAATGCTGGTGCAACATATCAACGAGCGATGACAAGGATCTTTGATGACCTCATTCATAATTAGGTGGAATGTTAGGTAGATGATTTGGTCATCAAAAGTAAACAGAAAGAAGATCATTTGTATGATTTGAGAATTGTCTTTGAACGGTTACAAAAATTTAACCTAAAAATGAATCCCCTAAAGTGCGCATTTGGTGTGACTTCTGGGAAATTTCTAGGGTTTGTTGTTCGTCACCGCAGGATTGAGATTGATCCGGATAAGATTGAAGCCATCTTAGAAATGCACCCCCTAAAAATTTAAAATATTTATGATCTTTTCAAGAGAGGCTGACGTATTTAAGACGCTTTATTTCTAATTTGTCAGGAATGTGTCAACCTTTTTCCGTGTTAACTAAAAAGGATGCAAAGTTTATTTAGGATGATAAATGTCAACATGCTTTTAAGAGCATTAAGCAATATCTAACGACACCTCCTATCTTGGCAGCGCCCATTTCGGGTAGACCTTTAATACTTTATACCGCAGCTCTAGATGACTCCTTCAGAGCTCTCTTAGCCCAAGTCAACGATGAAAGAAAAGAGAATGCTCTTTATTACTTAAGTCATCATCTAATTTCAGCGGAAGTGAAATATCCTCCGATCGAGAAACACGTTTATCTTTAATCTTCGCAGTTCAGAAACTCCGTCATTACATGCTTTTTCACAAAGTCAACCTTATCTGGAAGTTTAATCCATTGCAATATTTAATGACCCGAACAATGCTTTCCGGCAGGTTAGCAAGATGGGCCATGATATTATTGCAATTTGACATAACTTTTGTTCCACTCCAAGCTATGAAAGGATAAATCCTAGCAGATTTCCTCGAGGCACACCCATTACCGGCTAGTTCCCCTCTTAATAATGATTTGCCAGATGAACAAATAATGGATGTGGAAAATTCCAAGACTTGACGTTGGGAACTATAATTCGATGGGGCTTCTTCAGCGCAAAAAGATAAAGAATTGCAAGCAATAATACCTGGTAAAGTAGAGATTGGATTGATCTTTATTACACCAGAAAATGAGATGTTAAGGCATTCTTATCATTTGACAAAACCATGCATGAATAACGAGCAGAGTACGAAGCATTAATAACAGGGTTACAATTAGCAATATCGATGGGTATAACTGACATCAATATTTACGGAGATTCACAATTAATCATTCAACAGGTTGTCGGGCAATACAAAATTTTGAAACCTAAATTGGAACAATATCATCGTTATACAATGAAGTTATTAGGACAGATTCCAGACGTGACAATATGCAGAATCCCAAGGGAAGAAAATAATCTCACTGATGCTTTGGGTAAAATCGCCAAGGAATTTGCATGCCCACAAGAAGATTCAATTAAGATCACTGTTCAAGGACTTCAGGTCTTGTCCCAGATCGATGTAGATACTTTGGACAAATTGGGTAAATAAGAAACTATAATGACAACCACCGAAACTGCAGAAGACTGGCGTCAAACTTTCACAGAATATTTACAAACAGGAAAGCTGCCAGATGATAAGTCAGTAGCATATCAAATAAAAAAGAGAGTCTTATCGTATGCTTTAATAGATAATGTTCTTTATCGAAGGTATTTCGACCAAATGTGGTTAAGATGCTTGAATGCTACAGAAGCTCAAGAAATCGTTAAACAGGTACACTCAGGACTTTGTGGCGCTCATCAGTCAGACCCGAAGATGAAAATGAAAAGTAAAAGACTAGGGTATTATTAGCCCGCGATGATGACCGACTGCATGAAAATCGCCAAAAGTTGTCACCATTGCCAAGTACATGGAGTGGTCTTACACCACCCCCCAAATGTGTTACACCCGACAGTTGCGTCATGGCTGTTTGAATGTTGGGACACAGATGTGGTGGGTCCTATAGACCCTCCATCTTCAAAAGGACATCGGTTCATTCTAGCCGCTACTGATTACTTCTCAAAGTGGACAGAAGTGATATCGTTGAGCGAAGTAAAAGCACAACATGTCTTACAGTTCTTCAAGAACCAAATTGTATATCATTTTGGAATACCCCGCAGAATTATTTCAGACAACGAGACTGCATTCAAAAGCACAAAAATCAATAATTTTGTCAGAAGACACGAAATCGATTGGCATTATTCTAAAATTTATTATCCGAGAGCTAATGGATTGGCCGAGGCTTTTAATGAGACTCTCGTCTCCAAATTCTAAAGAAGACTTTGGACGGAAACAAAAGGAATTGGCACGAGCAGTTGTTAGAAGCCTTATGGGCCGACAGAACCACGTTCAGAACTCCAACCCAGTCTACACCTTTTGCTCTTGTGTATGGGTCCGAGGCTATGTTACCCTTAGAAGTTCAACTTCATTCTCTTAGAGTTGCCATTGCCAACAAAAATCATTACTGAAGAAGATGCCAAATTACGACTAGAAGAATTAGAAAGTTTGGAAGGAAACGATTGGTAGCACAACAAAATTTGGAATTGTACCATTCCAAGATGATTCAAGCACATGACAAATTGGTCCTTCCCAGGACTTTTAAAGTCGGTGATTTGGTTCTTATCCTTAGAAGACCTATTCTTGCACATCGCATAATAGGAGGTAAATTTGAACTAACATGGGAAGGACTGTTTGTGGTTGAAAAGGTTTACCTGGAGGAGCTTATCAATTGATAAATTGTCAAGGAGAATGACCTATGCTTCCTATTAATGGACAATATCTAAAAAAATACTATGCATCATGATGTTTCGAAAGAGAAAACTTTAGAAATAAAGTCTTGTTCTTAGAAGCACCGGGGTTTTAATTGCAACTGGGTCTGAACATAAATTTGTAATAAAAAATATTTGAATAAAAAAAAACTAATTTTGCAATATATTCTATATATATAACTTGATATATGTTATTATTATTATTATTACTANCGAGCAGTTATTAGAAGCCTTATGGGCCTATAGAACTACGTTCAGAACTCCAACCCAGTCTACACCTTACGCCCTTGTATATGGGTCCGAGGCTATGTTACCTTTAGAAGTTCAACAAAATTTGGAATTGTACCAAGCCAAGATGATTCAAGCACATGACAAATTGGTCTGTCCCAGAACTTTTAAAGTTGGTGATTTGGTTCTTGTCCTTAGAAGACCTATTCTTGCACATCGTAAGATAAGAGATAAATTTGAACCAACATGAGAAGGACTGTTCGTGGTTGAAAAGGTTTACTCTGGAGGAGCCTACCAATTGATAAATTGTCAAGGAGAATGACATATGCTTCTTATTAATGGATGATATCTGAAGAAATACTATGTATCATGATTTTTTGAAAGAGCAAACTTTAGAAATAAAGTCTTGTTCTTAGAAGCACCGGGGTTTTTCTTGCAACTGGGTCCGAACATAAATTTGTAATAAAAAAATATTTGAATAATAAAAAATAAAAAAAAACTAATTTTGCAATATATTCTATATATATAACTTGATATATGTTTTATTTTTTTATTGTTTTGTTTCTCTCCTTTCTCCTTTCATGTTAGTTCAATCTTTAAAATAATAATAATAAACTTAATAAATGTATACATGTATGTATATATATACATAAATATAAATTAAGATATGTCCGTAAGGAATACATTTTGTAATATACATGTATATAAATATATATGTTTATATAAACAATTAAAATATAATAAATTTTCATATTGTTCTTGCTTAAAAGCCCGGTCTGACATACTGATTGTTTTCCTGTTTAATGCAGGAGAATGTCAGGAGGAAGACTGATCTTCACATTCAAGAATGGCATTGGTTTTGCTCTTGATAAGACAAAAGTTGAAGAAGGAGCAGTGGTTGAATCTGATTTCAACTTCGGTTGTCTAAGATGTAATTAACTATAAGGGCTTGCTCTTATAGAGAATTTAAGAACCCCGATATATCTAAACCCTATCTAATCTGTATATTAGCTTTCTCCTATTGGGAATTTAAGAACCCAGATTAATCTAAACCCTATCTAATCTATGTATTGATAGGGGAATTTGGTCGGCTATAAATTTTGCAGACCAAAATAGAGTCATAAACTTTTAAGTTTAGATAGTTAAGCTTACCAATAAGTGATATGTCCATCATTCAAGATGATATATCATTTATGGTATCGTGTTCAGCTGTTTAAACTATTAGATATATGAGGTCTACTCGGTCTCATCATTTTTTCAAAAAGTAAAAGGAT
>JXCR01086802.1:37449-114746 GCA_002079205.1 Phalaenopsis hybrid cultivar | reverse complement strand
TATATATATATATATATATATATATATATATATATATATATATATTAAATTCCAAATCTAAATTTTAAAACCTTATTTTTGAAAGAAAAATAGACGACAGTTGGGTACCAAAGTATCATAACAAGTCATGGGCTGATTTATAGAGACAATGTGTCTACTTAGTTCAACAACAAGGCAATAAAAATCAACCAAGTCAAACAAAACATATCCATAGAGTTGGATATGGGAGAGGTGGATCAATCTCGAAAAGAAGCTCTTTAACCAAAATTAGATCAAAAAGTCAATAAGGTTCTAGATAGGTGAGGCACCACATCCTAGTCAGGTTCAGAGTAACTGACTAAAACAAATGCCAGACATGTAGAAAGGTCTTAGCAATGAAATGCTCTCATCAAGAGCATAGCCAAAAGGCAAACATAGCTCAAATCAAATGAAGCACTCTCAAATAGCTTGAGAGGTGTGTATCCTAGCTAAACATGGATTGATGAAGACTAGCAAGGTGGTCTAATCGATATAACACGTAATCAACAAAGTGGTTTCGGGGTGTCCCCCAATTGGAGTATAAAATATCCATAATAGCCTTGATTAAAAAGTGAAAAGAGGTAGGATAAAACACTCTTCAAAGTGAAGGCAAGTAAATCCCTCACCATCAAATGTAGAAATTCATTCCACATGCAGCGTCGGGATATCAAATGACGTGGTGGTAAGAATTTGCCTAACCCACAAGGTATTCGCCGAAGTAAGGCGATAAACTTCTGTCCTCAGAAAAGGTGAGAATCAATAAGGGTGCTCCCTAGATATTCCTTTATCAATTAGGACATTCATCTTCATCGACAAAGAGGAAGCCACAACATTTTTCTTATGATTAGTTGAAAGAGTGGGCACATCAAATGTGGGCAAAAGCCACTCCAACATGATCATCAACGATACATGTGGCACAACATCTGGTACAGTAGCAATAAGTGCCACACCAAGTATCCCATGCAAAACTTCAGAGGGTCTCGTAGCATGTACAATAGAAAGCAAATATTTCAGCCTGGTAATGGACCGACAAGTGGACCCCAGTCTCCAACTACGAGAGCCTATAGGATAAGAATAATAAAGCAGTTTATTCGGACATCTGAAGGATCAAAATAAATAATTTCCTTCAAGGAAGAGGACCCAGACCTTGTAAAAAGGAATTTGGAATCCCAAAAGGTATAGAGACTTGTGGCTGAGTCAGCTGCCATAATTGCAACGGTCTATTCCTATTCCTCTAGATGCCCTTGCCCAATGTAGAGACAAGGGAGACCTCAAAGAAACTCAGAATGACGGAGGCTGGGAAGGTTGTCAAACCAGTGAAAACATTTCCTCCTAAATAGGAAGCTTCTCCTACGATCTCCTTGGTCAGAGAACTCATGGCAACAGTAACAAAAAGGACTACATAGTGAGAATGGTTTGCATCCTGAGGAAAGAACCTCCTAGCAATCTTAGCTGGAGTATAACCCACACAGATAAACAGAGGAGAGAAACAATTCTCAGCCAACGGGATCTCAGCTTCATCCTGGGCCGGAATTGAAACGTGTCATGGTAGGGACCCTGTCCACACCACCAACGGAAAAAAGGTTGATTCTCAGTCGATAGAATTTAAGCATCAATCCTGAGTCGGAACCAAAACAAGTGGTAGCAGGGACCCGGTCCACATCGCTAAAGGACAATACCATAAGAAGGTAACTCTAGCTTTCTTAGATAGTGCAACATCCATACGTATGATGTAGTTATCTAGAGCGGTCCTTAAGTATTGTGAAGGCCCTATTAACATATGCAGGAAAGTAAATGTTGTAATTTTTAAATACTGAATATTTTAATCCCAAATTTTAATTATCTTGAATATTTTATTTAGGATTTTGTAAAAAATTACAATTTTAGAGTCCTTAATGAGCCCAGATTATACTGTGAAATCCCAGATCACAAAAAGAAACAAGAAAAACACATGCAAGTGCAAACATGCAATATAATGCAAAAAGCAAAAAAAAAGAAGTCAAATCAAAATAATGAACAGGTCGGTACCGCTGGGTTGGCAATATATTCCATAAAAGAAAAGGGCGGCCGAACTGTGCATATACATGCCCGGTCCTAATTTTACACATCAATATAAAATGTAGAATTAAGATATGGGGCACGAGCATTTGCTCCTGGTCCCCTCCACGTGGTTCCCCACTAAATGTCTCGGAACGCGTGCCCGTATCTTTTTTCTGCTATAGGACTCTCCTAGACTCTAAAAAAGTACATAGGAAAATAAAAGACTGAATCCTGCATGAAAACAAGTGTCAGCGGGAAATCTCACATGCAAATAATGTATCATGAGTCATGCCTTAAAAGTGGGGGAGCTATTAGCACCTGCAAGTAGAAAGGTCAGAAATTATTATTTGCTTCCCCAATAGCGGTACCTATGTATGTGCACATAAATAGGCATGGCTCCCTACAGAAGAATGCCATAATATACTACCACATATATGCAACATGCAGACACACCACAAGCATAATGCAAAAGAAAGATACCTGACTAGGGAAACCAAATCGGCAAAGAACAATAGTCAGGCATCAAAAAGACTACCTAGAACCCTAAATCCTAGCCTAGCACATCGTCTAATGAAAATTGCGTCAATCTAGTATCTAAGTGTGGGGTAGGTATGGGAATAGTATGACTTTGATGGGGTCATCATACCAGCCCCATCCTAAAGATTCGAAGGATCTAAAGGGTGTCACGAAGAGAGGTAGGAAAGCGAACTCCTACAAAGCTTTTTCCTATTTTGCAAACTCCTTCAGACTTTGTAAAGTGAGCCAGCTACAAAACTTATCTCGTTTGGCCAAGTCCCGCTTCCCAACTCCTCCAAGTAAGGCTGGGGAATCCAAAGCAAGGGGAGTGATGGACTCGACTCATCGGGACTTGTGCTAAGGCTCACAGCAAAGGGAGACACTCGGCTCTACGGAGGGGTATTTGGTCATGCACAAGAAGTCCTAACCTAAAGGCTGGCTCTAGGAAAACAAATGATCCATCACGCAGGCACGTCGTCGCGCCGACCCACGCCAGCGCATGTACCCCATGTGGGCGATCGAACATACACACCTAGACTCTACTATTCCTAAGGCTGGCTAGAAGGTAGGAAATCTCAACACCGTGATAGTTGTAGACGCGTTTTCTTTGCTTGCTCCAAGCTTGCCGACGTCCAATCCATGCTCCAGTGTGTCTTGTAGAACGTGCACAAGACAACCAAAGAAAAGCCGTAGGAGGTTGTGAGGGCAAGAGGTATGCGAAGTACCCAAAAAAAATTTTGAGCATAGAAAAATGCAAACGAAAATGTATACCTTAGCGAAGCTTGACACTGATGAACCCGGGGAGGAGACTTTTCTTGTAAAATAGAAGATGTCCACACCTCTTCAAGTAGTGGTGTCGTCGCTGCCCCTCGGCAGCAAACTAATCCAGTGAGATATTTTGACCACCGGAGAGTGAGGGACGATGAGGTCGAGTAGCTCATCGACGACATGCAAGAAAAATTTGAGGTGGGAGGTTCAAACTCCACCCTCTTTTCTTCTTGCGAGGAGGTGAAGGCAGGCTAGTGCAGCGCCAACATGAGGTCTACATGTCCAACGAGGCTTCGCCGACTAAGGGGGAAAGCCGAGAAGAAGAGGGGGTTCGGCCGAAGAAGAAGGCCGACGAAGGGAGGCTCGGACCGAAAAAGAAGACCGGTGAGGGGGAACTCGGAACGACGACAAGAGGGCGCCGGTGATAGAGGAAGCATGTGGGACATTGCTGGCGAGATAGGGAGGTCGTGATTGCGGCTAGCCGAGAGGAGGAGGATGGCTGAAGCTCGCTATTGGCGGCTGGAGGGAGCTCTGACGAATGAGGAAGGTCCAACGGCGTGCTTCGTCGGCGAAGAGGGAGATCCAGCGAGGCGAGAGGGAGCTCGAGCTAGGGTTTGTCGCAAAAGGAGGGGTGGCGCTGGTGTAATTCGGGAGATAAGGGAGAGGCGCGCGTGAGTTTATAAGGAAAATAATTTATAATATTATAATATTATATAATATTAATATTAATACTATTATTATTATTAACCTTAGTGCATTTTTAGCTTGTACACGTCCTCATAACAAAGTGGATGTCCTTCCTAGCTAAAATCGATGTTTCGGACGCGTTGACGCTGTCCGTTTCGTCGTACGGGGACATTTGGGCCACTTGTTTTTACTATCGTGCCCAAAATGATAATTTGCACATTTTTACCCCGCCCACGAAGCCGTAGCAAAGCAGACATCCTCCGTAAGTGAAATTAACGTTCTAGACACATTGGCGGGGTCTGTTTTATCATCCGAGGTCACTACGATAGCTTCGTCAAGAGATTGGGCCAATGTAAGTCAAAATCACGCGTGACGCGCCACATAATATTTTTCGCTCTGATCGGAGTCGTTTGACGTGCTAAATGTTGACCAGCCTTCACCTAAGAGAAATTCATAATATAGCAAAATGACCCTGACTACGTGCCCCTCAACACGTGCCAAAAGGGTCTCGGGCTGGTGTCTAAACTATCGGACGTCACAGACAGACCGTAAACTATCCTGAGTCATGAAGGTGGACACCCTACACTCGTGACATCAAAAATTGATGCCAACAGAGAGTACTATGACCAAGACTGGAAATTCTCTTTTGCATATATCTTTATCAGCTGCTTTTCTTTGTCAACGGTCGCCACTACTCCTGATTTCTTTTCAAACACTTTGGCCACCTTAGCCTTTCCATGTGACTCCATGTGCTTTATTTCTTCTTAAAGACTGCTGGCTTTACTGAGTAACTTCTCGAAGGATTTGATGGTAAGTCCCGTAAGTATGAAAGCTACTAGCCTATGAATGCTCTTGAGTAGAATTTCAATGACATGATGTTCCTGTAGCTGAGGTTCACATTTCATAATAAGGTTTCTCCACCTCAAAGTATAGTCTACCAAAGTTTTGTTAGACTTTTGCTTTTCCATAAAGAGTTCTCCGATAGACACATGGTGTTGTGCCCCGGCAAATCTTTTCACAAATAACTGCTCTAATTCAGAAAATATTTTAACTGGCCCGTTGGGCAAGTCAGTGTACCATTCAAAAGCAATTCCTAACAAGCTGCTGACGAATTGCTGGCAGAGTAGAGCTTCACTATTTCATGTGTTGCCACAACTGGCTCGAAAATGCGCTATATGTTGTCTGGGATTTCTAGTCCCATCAAATATCTTGAAGTTTGGGGCCACAAAACCCTTGGGGAAAGGCACGACATCGAACTCTTTTGGGTAAGGTCTACCCTTCAAAATTGATGCACCGCCCTTAGATTGGGCTAAGGTGTCCCGCACTTGTTCAACCATTTGCTTGAACTCCTTTTTTTGGCATGACACTTGATGGAGAATCTTTCTTTGGTTGCTCATCCTTATTTATTGAAGTAGCCTCTCTTCTTTCATCTATAATGTGTATGATTTCTGGCTGATTATTCTCTGGAGAAGCCAATTGCGGTGCTTGCGATTGCCCCTGAATGGTGGCCATGGAGGTCGTAGCTGCAGTCATCTCTTCTATTCTTTTCTCCAATAGACTAACCTGCTCATCCTTTAGGAGGATAACCCAATGCAACTCATCTACGTTGTTCCCTTCGATGTGAGGTTGAGCCTCGCGTGCAGATGTGGTGGCTCTCGTTTCAATCACATGGACATCCATAAAATCCTCCTTCAGGTAATCGTTGTAATCAAAATTTTCATTATCGCTATCGACAGAAACTCCGTGTTCTCTAGCTAACTAGGAAATTTCGATCCCAAGTTTCTCAACTTTCTCTTCAATTATTGATTCCTTGATTGCTTTAAGATCTAAAGGACCTTGATGGACATCCTCTACCTGTTCCTCCATCTCGTTGGCGATTGTCGCGATGATGTCAGATATCTCATATCCTAGTTTCATTTTCTGTCTCGCTGGCTCACTGGACTGTATCGGCGCAGCGACCTTGAGTATCCATACATTTTTCTTTTTTGACGATGATGTCTTGGGACGGAGCGTCTTAGTAGAAACATTGGTATGCCGAGGGAAAGTATACTTCCTGTGGTGTAGACCAACTACAGTGCCAGGAAAGAGTCTTGTCTTTGCCTTTGGGATTGTAGGAGTATCTTCATGATGGGTGATGGGTAAGATCTTCAGAACTAGTCTCGACTTAACTGGTCGACAGCCTGCGGTCCTGGTGGTAGTATGATCAGTAGTAACTACTGTGGTATCAATTCTGTTCCCTAAACGGAACCAAATGGGGATGCGGGTAGGTGGCACTCCAGCTATCTTGTGGGACTATCTGGAGGACTTGATGCCCTTCAAAATTTCCCTCTTCACGCGAGGAGAAATTGCATCTCCTACTCGTTTAAGTAACTCGCTAACTGAGCATCCTTCTTTGGTAGCAAGCCTTCTAAAACTGCACTAACTCGAGTGATAGGTGTTAACTTTTTCCTCTCCTCACTGTGTCCATAAAGTGACGGTAATGAGGCAGCGATCCTTTGGATACTCTCATATCCATCAGTACCTGTCAGAGGATGGAATCTACTTCCTCGCAGGAGTGGATAAATTGCCGGTAACACTTCTTCAACTTGATGAGGCTCCTCCTCAACGGGTGTCTTCTCAGGAGCCTGAGCTTTGATGGCCCTTCAAACTTTTCTGTTACGGTTCCTTCTTTGAGTTCAGGTCAGTGGTACAGTCCTCGAACTTGATCCAATTTCAACACGGGTGGTGGGACAGTTAATCCCTTAGTCGGATCCTCAATAATCATCACTTCTTTACCCTTGGTAGCAGCGGGCCTAGTGGGTTTGACAGGTGTCGCGGCGGCTGTAGCTTTAGCCTTCTTGCAGGCAGGGAAGTCTTGAAGGCAGTTTAGGTTGAATTCTGCATATGGCTCCTGCATTTCTGGAGCGGCGATCTTCATCACTACAAACGGGGCTTTCCTGAGGATGACCTTGAGATCTTCAAATCCGACTCCGAACTTGATGGTAGGAGCGAGATTATGAGCTTCACGGCTCATTGGCAGGTTGCAGGAAAAAGTCAACGTTGGGTAGGCCATTGTAGCAGGCTTTAAAATGGAAGGTTTTAGGGTTAGCTATATGGCAAAAAATCTCGTAATTTTTAGTGCAAGCACTGAAAGTAGAGGTTGATCTATATGCCGGGCAGATCTTAATTTATAGGTATTTTAAAATCTTGTTTAAAAAAAATCAAGAAGTGTAAAATTTAATTAATGTAAGAAAATTTCAGAGTGTGCGCAACATAACACGATTTGGTTTAATTTGTGGAATAGTAAATCAAATTTGGAAAGGAGATGAGAAGTATTTTAGGACCCAGTGCGAGACCCTATTAGTGGTAGAAAATGCCCAGGTGGAACTAGTCCACCGACACACCTATTGGGGGTCCGACCCCATAGGAAAATTTAAAGAGTCCTTAATGGCCTTCCGAGCCTCTCTGTTCAAAGATGATTGAACAGCTAGTGCTGAAGTCCAAGTAGTTGGTTGTACCTTCCCAAGTCAGAAATGGCTAAAGTATGCCAACGAAAGAAGGGTAACTTGGTCCAAGAGGGACATGGACACATTACCGATGTGTGAAGATAATATTTCTTGATTTAAATGAAGAGAAAAGCTTGTCCCCAGCAGAGTCGCCAGAAGCTGTCGGCGCTATTTTTGGTTGGAATTGCCCGTAAGAAGCTGTCGACCACCAGAATCGAAATCCCGTTGCCCGCTTCGGAAGGACATTGAAGTTTAGAAAAGTATGAAATCAAACTGACCCCATATTTTTCTTAGTTTAAATGAATGAGCACTATACCTCAAATCTTGTATCTATCTCAAAGGATAAACATAAGACTTGAGGATGAGACTCGATCAAATAAACAAAAAAAGTATGACATCCGTCTGGTCTGCGAAACTTTTATATTTGCCGACAACTTCCCCTATTTAATACGAAGAATAGGGTTTATATTAAGCTGAGTTCGGACATGCTTCCTATAAGGGCAAGCCCCTATAGTTAACTACATCTCGAATGACCAAAGTCACCTAAGAAGACTCTCGATAAAAATTAGGAAATATTATTTTCAAGGAGTTTCAAAGGGTAGAACTTTTCAATGAGATCGGACAAAAAAGGTGTGAAAGGGGATTCGTTCAAGTTTGGAACATTTTCTTGTAGAGTCCAAAGGATGAAGAACTAGGGGATGTCATAGATCCAGAGGGGAATCTCGGTGACTACCCAAGCTATCCTAATGTTTGGCTTCAATTTTGAGGAGAGATATTTAGATGTTTCATCCTGCTAATTTTATTAGTTATAGCTTACATCCATGTGAAACTATCACATAAATAGTCTGAAAGATATGAGGATTTAAGTCGTGATAGATGACAACCTCAGAATCCTAAGACGAGTTAGGGCTTATATTGTATAGCAGGGCTATACAAAAGCCTAAAGATAAGGTGAGGATTTACGTTGCATTAGCAAGCAACCTCGAAGTCTTATGGTTTTGTTGTTTAATTTTTAGGAAGGAAAATTGGTTTAGCTATGGAAGACAGGTTTTGTTGTTGATGATGGACGTGTTGCCCATTATGCTAGCTTCAAGCTCTTTGCTGCGACAATTTTGAGTTTTCAAGTTTGTCAAGTTATGATGTCAAATCAGGTGGCCTTATGGTTGAAGTTTTTTAAATTTTATATGGGCATATTAAACTTGATTAGAGCGACACCGGTTAAGATCCTACGGTTCCCTCGTCCCGAATTTTCGGATTCACTTAGTCAAAATGAACTTACTAAACTCAACTTAATGAGTTCCATAATTTCATTTAGATTGTGGGAAGCCTCGTTAGGAACCGTAGATTACCTCCTCTGAGTGATTCCCGATCATCTGATAGAGACGTCTTAATTTAGTTGCAATTGTAGTTTTGTGTGATGTTTGTGATTAAATTTTGAGTTGTTTTATATTTTGAATGTTGTGGCGGTGGATTTTATCTTGGTTGATTTTAGTTTTGGTTTTGTGGCTATCCTGATAGTTTTAGTTTTCATGCAGGGTGGCGCCGTTGTTTAGCATGCAAATTTACAGGTATAAAAGTACAGTATGAAAGTACCAGAAAGATAACGTTGGAAAATTGTAAAAGCGTACCTGGCGAGTCTTCTCGTTCCACCACCTGAAACTTAAAATGCATGTTAAGACAGTTTATATGAAATAGATAAGTAAAATTTTGGTAGTTTTCCTAACCCTATGTCATATCTTGGTGGGTCCTTATTTGATCTGTTAAGGGTGACTTTATAAAGCAAGATATATTAAGTTTAGTAGATCTCCGAGGTGTCCAACAGATCTAGAGAAAGAATCAGGTACATGCTACTCTCTCGCTGCCTGGTGGAAAATCCTAAGTCCTTTTAAACTTATTATGTTGCTTAATAAGTCGTTTTATAAATACCTTTAATGCTCAGTGAACAATGATGTCTCAATTATCCCTACGAATAGGTTAATTATCACTTGTAATTTAATTTAAGAATTATGTTGGTGAAGACCCTTAAAGAGGCAAGTTAGTGTTGTTGGAACACTTAACCAAGTTTTAAATCTAATTAGGCTTGTAATATTTGAAAGTTGTTTTAATTTTCAATGATATTTACTTTTCTAATCCTCATTTAAATGAAACTTGATTTAGCCAAAGTCACTACTAAGCCCTTAAGACCTAGGCGAGTGTCTTAATTAGCTTTAGAAAGATTAAGCTTTAGGTGGTCATAATTCATGATTTGAATTTCATTTGAACCTCAAAATAGGGGTATTCAATTGATTAATTATTAACTTCAAAAGTCATACCCTTAAGTCTTAGATTCATTTTATTTTAATAAACTTCCAAATTTTAATATTTTAGAAATTTATTAACTTATCTTTTTCAATCAAGAAGGTGAGATTGGTTTCTACCAATTAAGCCCTTATGTTTCAAACATCAAATAAATTGATTAAAATCATAGGTTACCCATTTCCCTCCTTAAATTAAGCCTAAATGTTAATTAAGGCTAATTTTCCAAAATTACACATTTGCCACTAAGGCTCTATCACTTCATAATTTGTCAAAATCAATTCTAATGACTTTAGAATTTTTATCCTACATCTTTAATGGGTCAATTAAGCATCATAAGAGGAAATGTGATTTTTCAAAATTTATTTTAATTTATATAATTATTTTCATGCAAAAATAGGATTTTTTAAAGAAATTTCTAACTTAACCAAGGTAAATCCTAATCCCTTGAAATTTTTATTGGAGGTAGACTTAGTTTACAGAAGTCTTTGGACAAAATTTCATGAGTTTTTTTAATTTTATTTAAATTATTACAATTATTTTAAGTTATGAGGTATTTATTAAATATAAAATATTTAAAATGGAGAAAATTAAGTATTGTATTTTTGTAAAGTCTCCCTGAGGTCAAAGAACTTAGAGGAGAAGATTTTATATTTTTCTAAATTTTATTTGATTTATTGGAATTAGTTTGATGAAAACTCATTTTTAGCCTTTAAAGATTCATTTTTAAGTTTTAAAATTCAATATGTTATTTAGAAAATTAGGAAAAATATTCTAATTGTTCCTAAGTGATTAGGAAGCAATTTAGAATATTTCCATGAGTTTTATTATTTTTTGTGATTTTTAGGAATTTTTAATTATTTAAATATTTAAAATATGTTAAAAAATCAAGTTTTTATTTTAAATATTATTTTATTCTTAGAAAATACCCCTGATCCCAGAGAACTCAAAAAATAAGTTTTTTATAAATTTTTGAGTTATATTTTGATTTTAAAAAAAATCATTTAAATGCCAAAAATGATGTTTATCTTTAAAAATCAACTTAGTTTTTTAAAAGAACTCAAAATATTTTGAAATTTTTAGAATGAGTTCTCTGGACCATAAACCATGGTGGTGATAAAAAATCAAGTCATTTAAATATTTATATTTTCCAAAATTAATTATCTTAATGATTTAAAATTTGTAAAAATTAGGTATATTTTAAATGACTTGACCCATGAAATTATTTCAAAAAGCTTCTCTGGTCATGGTGGACCTTCCAAAATTTTTTTAAAATTTTCTAATCAACATGCTAATTTCTATGGTTATTTTAAGGAAATGATGTACAAAAACTTGAAAAAAATGGATCTCTGTATAGGGACTTTCCCTGACTTTGAAAAAATCAGAGGATATTTCCCTTGACAAAGGCTACAAAATGCCAAAATTTCAAGCCAAGGTGATGTATCAATATGCATGGAGAATCAAATAATTTAAAATAGTGTTTAATTAATTAAAAAAAAATATATGTATCAAATGGACTTATAATTTATTCCACATTGTTCTTCTCTGTTCACTGACAAGTGGTATTTTTATTTATTTTTGTGATTTTTCTACACAAAGTTATGAATTTTCTAAGTTAAGGGTATTTAAATAAATATAAAAAGTTTTGTGATTTTTCTACACAAAGTTATGAATTTTCTAAGTTAGGGGTATTTAAATAAATAGGGGAAAACCCTATTTATCTATTTAAACCGCGCATGCCACCTCAATCTACGATGGCTCCAAAGCTCTACGCGGCGCATTTCCATTTGACGCTGCCATCCACCTCAGCACTGAGTCGGCCCACTGTTTATGTCCTAAAGTGTTGTCCGGTTCGATCTCCTCTATCCATTTGATACACGCTCGATCAAATAGCTCCCCGTCATCGTCCCCGATAGAATGATCCCATGACCGTCCACACTAACACCCTAAGATCTCAGCCTAGAATCAACCAAATCACCTTGGGTTTGACCCTATGGACTCGTCTAAGTGAGACGAACACATCCATAAAAATCATGCAATTAAATTAAGCCTAATTAAAAGGAGAATCGAAATAGGCTCGGGATGAGGTGAGGTTTTATACCTTTGCTCTGAGAAGTGAAGCTTCAATCAGAAGGTCTTGGCACATTCGTTGGGGTCTAAGGAGACTAGGGATTGAGTCCCTGGTCTTGGTGTAAGGCCTAGATGTGAATTCGATCACAACCGGATTTGGGTGTTGGTCTAGAGCTATGGTAGAGGCTCTGTAGAAGGGGGATTTTATGAGGCTTTGGCTTCTTTCTTGGTTGTGAAGGTGTGGGTAGATTTAATTTGAGTTTGGTGGAGTGTGGAGATGTAATGGCATCTGTCCTGGTTTCTGGCAAGGTTGCAAACTCAAAATTGAGCTCCGACAATGGGAGTTGGTGGGAGAAAATGGTTGGAATGCACTGAGGGGATCTTAGGGAAGCTCTGTGGGAAGTTTGGAGAGGCCTCTCTAAGGAAATTTCAGCACTCCTCCCATGACTGTAGAGATCAGTTTTTATAAAAATGATCATGGGGTGGCTCTCAGGGCATAAGTTTGGGTGCATTGTGGAGCTTAGGTGGAGGGCAGAGGAGCTTTACAACTCAATTTGGCTGAGTTGGCCTATAGGAATGACTTGGGTGAAGTCCCATGGTGGTGGCTCTCGGTTTTGAGCTTTTCTGGCCACTAGGCTGACCGGTCGGCCAGGGGGAGGTGGCTAGGAGCTCAAGGAACCCAGGGGAATATGTCATAGCAATTTAGTGCAATAATACCTATTTTTGGTAAGCACATGCATTTTTGGAAATAATATCCCTTGAATTGGGGGTCCTTTGGTCCATGGCTTGATTCAAGTGGTTTCATGGTGTTTGGACTGGTCACTAAATCCAACTAATGGCTGCGGCAGAGTTAATTTGATGACTTTAGGGTGGTTAGGTCACATTTTGTGCATGGGTCCAAGTGGGTGAAAATGACCAAATTTTGGGTTTGGTCTAGGCTAGCCATATCAATTGGCCCCAATAAATGTTGTATTTGGTGTAGATGATCATAAGGAATAACTTTGGTGAAGAATGAAAGTGGTTTTGAGCTCAATTGAAGGGTCAATTTGAGGGAATTTTGAATTTCAGTCAATTTGGTTATGTTGGGCTAGGCTTGGGTCTAGCTTGGGTTAAACTTGGGCTAAGTCCAAATTGATTACTATAAATGGTCACTAGGGACCCTATGAAGAGTTTTCAATATGAATTGGATGCCAATTTTGGGGTTAAGGCAATCAATTGAGTGAAATTTGGGGACTTAGCCAATTTGGGGCTAAATTTGGGAATTTTGGATTTAGACCAAAATCAAATGGATTTAAGGCTTCACCAAGGCCAATTGATGGTTTATTTTGATGTAGGAATGCTATGAAGATTTTGAAACAATAATTGGGGTCAATTGACTAGGTTATAGGTTCAATTTGGTGAGATTAGGTCATATGGTCAAAATTGGGGTTTTGATCTAAATCAAAATTGAGCTCAAATCATAGGCCAATTAAGCTTTATTTGGTTTATATTGGCCATCTCAAAAGTTAATTTGAGTTTAGTATTGGAATTGAGGCCATTTGAGGTCAAATTGATGGACATCTGAGTTGAATTTGGGAAAATTTGGGCCCTTAAAGGCAAATTTGGGGGTTTTGGTTAAGGATGGTAAAATTGGCCAAATTGGGTCATGTAGTAGTTGAGAAAAATGAAATTGGGAATATTCAGGATTTATTGAGATTTTTTGGGAATTTTTAGAATTTTTGGAATTTTGGGCTTTGGAGTGGTATCTTGGAATTTGGGTGTGTTTTAGGGGTAAAAGGCCAAGATGGGTATTTTGGTAGAATTGAGGTACCAACCATCACCAACAAGCCATGGACCAATGGAAACCTCATTTTGGGTCTTCTATATAGTGGTCTTAGCGAAACCATAACCCTAGGGCTGGTAGATTTAGGGGACCATCTACATGAGTATCCAAAAAAGATCAAGGGACCTAGGCTAGAAATTTGAGTTTAGGGTTGTGAGTGAATGTGAGTGTATATGAGAGTAGTGAGTGCCTTAGCTCCAGACCAACACCCAGGCTTAACACTAAGGTCCAACAGTCCTAAGGGTGACTCATTTTGAGTTTCCGTTATAGTGACCCCACCTACTAAGTGCTAGAGGTTATGATAAATATGTGGAACTTCAAGATGAGTAAAGAAGATGGTAGAATTTCTAATGGTGAGGCTTCCATGTCTAGTTTTCTGAGAATAGTCAATAGGAAAGTCCTATGGCTAGACCTTAGGCTACTAAAGCGGTAAACTAAACCTCAACCAAAAGTGAGGTCAACAAATGGACCCCCAATTGGTGTGGTGTGCTGGGTAAGCACACCGCGTGTATTAGCGTTGACCGACAAGATCAACAAAAACCAATACAAACTCCTAAGTCAACAAACCCGAAAGTATGTGTAGAGTTGTGTGTGTGATTTGTTTTATTTCTGCCGGGGATACTAGCGGATGATCGTATGTTTGAAATTAAGGAGGGACTCTCATCGAGGATCAGAGAGTGAATTTTAAGTCATGAAATTTCTAAAGGATGGGAGACAGTATATAAGTGCTGACCCCGAGATGGGAATTGAAATTTAAGTATTTATTCCGAAAAGACAAGAAGAGTCTGAATTTAGGTACCAACCTCAAAAGATGAGAATCAGAATTTAGGTATTAATTCGAAGTTGTGAGAATTGAAATGTAAGTATCAATTCTGAGAAGAGAGTCAAAATTTAGGTATCGACCTCGAAATGTGAGAATTAGGATTTAGGTACTGATTCAAAGATATGAGAATTGAAATGTAGGTATCAATTCAAAGAAAAGAGTCTAACTTTAGGTATCGACCTCGAAATGTGAGAATTGAAATGTAAGTCAATTCTGAGAAGAGAGTCAAAATTTAGGTATCAACCTCGAAATGTGAGAATTGAAATGTAAGTATCAATTCCGAGAAGAGAGTTGAAATTTAGGTATCGACCTTGAAATGTGAGAATCATGATTTAGGTACTGATTTGAAGATGTGAGAATTGAAATGTAGGTATGAATTCTAAGAAAAGAGTCAAAATTTAGGTATCAAAGATGCAAGGTCTGCTTCCATACTATTTTCTAAAATTTTAGGCCCTAACACAATTCCTCCTACAACCATAAATTTACATTTCTCCCAATTCAAAACTAAATTAGTTCTTTCGCATAACTCCAAGAATTTTTCAAGAAATTTTAAGCATTCGTCAAATGATGTTTGAAATACAGAGAAATCATCCATAAATACTTCCAATCCATCATCAATTAACTTACTAAATACAGACATCATACATCTTTGGAATGTTGCAGGTGCATTACACAATCCGAAAGGCATTCTTCAAAAAGCAAAAGTTTCAAAATGACTATTAAATGTTGTCTTTTATTGATCCTCATGAGCAATAGATATTTGATGGTAACCAGTATATCCATCTAAAAAACAAAAATATTTGTGGCCAACAAGTCTATCTAGTATTTGATCTAAAAAGGGTAAAGGGAAGTGATCTTTCTTGGTGGCAGTGTTTAATTTCTTATAATCAATGAAAATATGCCACCCAGTAACTTGTCTGATAGGTATTAATTCATTATTTTCTTTTGTTTCAATAGTCACTCTTCCTTTCTTAGGAATACAACGAATTGGACTTACCTAAGCACTGCCTGAAATAGGATATATAATTCCAGTATCCAACCATTTCAAATTTTCTTTCTTAACTACTTCTTTCATCATTGGGTTTAATCTCCTTTGTGGATCAACTCTTGGTTTCTATTGTTTGTCTAATATAATTCTGTGCATACAGATCGAAGGACTGATTCCTTTAATATCAGCTAAGGTACAACCAAAAGCTTTCTTATATCTTTTTAATGTATCCAAAAGTCTTTGTTCTTACAAATCATTTTAATTATGAAGATATAATAACAAGTAGTGTAGATTAGTTTCTTAGAAACACATACTTCAAGTGGTTAGGCAATATTTTAAACTCAAGTTTAGGTGGTTTTATAATTGACGAAACTAGATTCTTATCAGCATTTTCTCTAATATCTAACATCTCAAATCTTTCTTGAACATAATCTAATTCTTCATTTTCTATTTCATCAAAAATAACTTCATCATTGTCTTCAAATTGTTCTTTCTCTTCAAAACGTTCTTTAAAATGCTCATTCAATAGAAGTTCACTACTTTCCATGCGAAAACATTCATTATCTCTTTTAACAGCAGAGTATTTCATAGATTTCAAAATATTAAAAATCACTTCTTGATCGTTAACTCTCGTAGATAATTCTCCATTTTGAACATCTATCATAGCTTTTTCAATAGCTAAAAATGGTCTCCCTAAGTATTTATTTATCTTCCTCCATCTCGAAAACAATGAAATTTACAGGAAAGATAAATTTATCAACTTTTACTAACACATCTTCTATAACTCCCTTAGGATATGTAACTGAACTATCCGCTAATTGAAGAGTTACAGAAGTAGGTGAGACTTCTCCTAATCCTAATATTTTGAAGATTGATAGAGGCATAATATTAATGCTAGCTTCTAAATCACATAAAGCTCTTCCATAAAATTTTTCACCAATACACATGGGGTTAATGCTGGCTCCAAAATCACATAAAGCTCTTCCATAGAATTTTTCACCGATAGCACACGTTATAGTGAAACTACCAGGATCTTTTAATTTTTCAGGAAGCTTTTTCTGAATAATCGCACTACACTCTTCGCTAAGTGCAACAGACTACCTGGCATAAGATTAATGCTGGCTCCCAAATCACATAAAGCTCTTCCATAAAATTTTTCAGCGATAGCACACGGTATAGTGAAACTACCTATTTAATTTTTCAGGAAGCTTTTTTTGAATAATTGCACTACACTCTTCGCTAAGTGCAACAGTTTCGTTATCCGTGAACTTCCTTTTTTTGTTCATTATCCGTGAACTTCCTTTTCTTAACACTCTTCGCTAAGTGCAACAGTCTCATTATCAGTGAACTTCTTTTTCTTGTTCAAAATATATTTCATGAACTTCACCTAATTGGGCATTTGCTCTAAAGCTTCTACGAAGGGAATATTTACCATTAATTTCTTAAGATTTTCTTAAAACTTTGAAAATTGTTTATTATGTTTTTGTTGCTTCAATCTTTCAGGAAACGATGGTGGAGGTTTCTCCATAGTCATTTTTATTGGTGTAAGTGGATATTCTAAATCTGTGTATTCACGATCCTTTTCTTTTTTTGTATCTACTTTCTCTTTTTCAGTTTCGGTTTCTTTCTGCACTCTTATTTCCAATTCTTTCCCACTTCATAATTANCACATAATTGGGCATTTGCTCTAAAGCTTCTACGAAGGGAATATTTACCGTTAATTTCTTAAAAATTTCTAAGAACTTAGAAAATTGTTTATTCAATTTGTGTTGCTTCAGTCTTTGAGGAAACGGTGGTGGAGATTTCTCCACAGTAATTTTCATTGGTGTAAGTCAATATTCTAAATCTGGGTATTCATGATCCTTTTCTTTTTCTGTATCCACTTTTTCTTTTTTTGTTTCCGTTTCTTTTTGTACTCTTGTTTCCAATTCTTTTCCACTTATCTCTTTTTCAATTTTAGTTTCTTTTTGCACCCTTGTTTCCAATTCTTTTCCACTTTGTAATTCAATCGACTTTTATCTATTCTTTTCCTTGATCTTTAGGATTTGGTTCCACAGTACTAGGAAAAGTTCCTAATTTTTAGTTACTAAGTGTAGTAACGATATGCCCTAATTGATTTTAAATATTCATAATAGCAGTTCCTTGATTTTGTAATTGATTTTCTTGAATTTGTAATTGATTTTCTTANAGTGTCAGCATAGGTGGCAAAATATCACTTACAATATAATTAACAATATCAGCATATCATGGTATTTTCCACCCATTAATATTATAAAGTTTTTCATCACGGAAACTGTCTATAATTTCATTATCGGTTTTAGATAATTCATCACTTTCTAATCTTGACAAATGATCTGCAATTTGATTATCAGTTCCCTTCCTATCAATAACCACCAGATCAAATTCTTGCATCAAAAGTATTCATCTAATCACCCTTGATTTGGCATCCTTCTTTTGCATTAGATATTTAATGGNTCATATAACATAACAACAGAGTCTCAACAACAACATAACACAAACAATACAATCACACAGTACAAACACATAATAAAAAGATCACCAGTCATCATCTTCCTCATCATGGACATCTAACTTCTGCTGCTGATACGGAGTATAAGTAAGGTGAATAGGGAACTGAACTGTATGGTCACCCCTCAGTTATCTCATTAAAGCATCATCATAAGCAGCATTATACTCAAATTTCTGGCGAATTAGATCATTAGTGTGAGTATTTCTGGCCTCCATATTCTGCATCCTATGATTCATCCTCAAAATATCTCCTTGTTGAATCATCATCTGGTCCAACAACTCCCTGTTGCTGGGGTCACTTGAAGTAGGCTCACTAGGGGTTCTAGAAGTAGAAGGAATGTCCCTGACTTGTCTTCCAGATCTCCAATCAATAAGGGAATCATAAGTCTTGATGTTGGCAGGCCCAATGGGTCTCTTAGGCTCAATCCTCTCCTCATTTGGTCTGAAATCAACTCCTTCATGCTCACAAAGTGTGTAAATTAGAGTAGGGTGCGCCAATCCACCAGTGGTCTCTCCCAGAGCAATAGATCGTGTGTTCATATAAATGATAGAGCCTACATTTATATCCATCATTGGCTGAATACAGTAGTTTAGGATGGCTCTATCCTTAGTCACTTCACTATGATGATTCATTGGAATCATCCCCCTTAAAATAAAATAGTGGCAGGCTTTAGATACTACATTTAACATAAAAAGAGGAAAGTTAACTTTAACTCAATTTTTTATTTTCCAAGCCCCTTTTTCACTTATCGGAAAAGAAATAACTTCATCTAAATTCTGATATGTAGCAGAAAAAGAATGATACTGGCATCTATACACATCTTCTAACTGGTAAAACTCATTAATTTTACTTGGAGTAAACTCCACCATTTTTCCTCAAACAAAAACAAAATCATCAGAAGCATCAGGACGGTTGGCATAAAATTCCATTACAATCCCAGCTATCGCATCGGCAGTAAAATAGCAGAAGTTTTCCCATTGCCGAGCGATAATCAATCGTTCAACTTCTCCTCTCGAATTTTTAAAACCTCGGTCCTGAATTACTTTTTTATTTTCTTGCAAACTATGAAATCGAGCACTGGCTCTAAAGCTGAAAAATCTCTGCTCATCATATTCTACCTTTTTTTTGCTCGATCTAGGTGCCATAGAAAAACTAGAAAAATTTTAAAAATTCCAAATAAATCCTAAAAATTTCAAAAATCAAAATGTAAACTACTTTAAACTTAAATCCATTAAGTAAGAGTTCTTCACCAAAGCATTTTCTCAAAATTTCTCAAAAAAAATTTCAATATTTCGGATCTAGTCAATGTGAGAAAAAGCTATGGTGAAAACCAAAAATTTTTACTTTAAAGTGTAACTCTTACTTAGAGAAGATGAAATCCAAAGTTTCTTTGCCTCAAAATCACCTCAAATCCGTCCAAAATCAAGCATAGGTGCAAAATTGAAAGTTGAAGGTGACTTAAGGGGGTAAAAAATGGAGGTTTGCGATGAAAATTACGAATTAAAGGGTTCATTAGTTGCTCTCGAGTCGAGGGGGCCGTCGGCGCCAATGCCAGCGCCATCGGCACAGAAGGCCCGAAATTCACTATTTTGATTTTTCAAATTTTCAATTTCCTTTTAGTTTTCTCCAAAGTTTTTAGTATTTTTAAAGACAATTTTTTATCTAAATTCATAAATACACATTTCACAAAAAAGCTTTTTCACAAACAACAACAAACTGTCTTTTATATATGAAAATACACTTTTTACAAACACATTTTACAAATTCATACCTATTAAACAAACTAATATTAAATAAGCATCAAAATCAAGCCACAACACTAAACGCTGACACAAAACTATACACATAATCAAAGTTCAAAATTCTAAAGCAAAAACAAACCAAATCAAATCTAACCAAATCCATAAAATTACACAAAAACACATTAACATATTTAATCATGTAAAAATTTCACAATCTTTAATCATTTAGCCTCATCTTTAGTGTTTTCACCTCCTCTAATATGTACCATGGATTGGTAATGAACATATAGGTTGTAGAAGGATCGGTACGGGAATTGATCTGTCAAATTTTCTTTGCTCCACCACTTTTGTTTAAACATCTGAAGTAATCCTGCTTCAAAAGTTCCAGTGTAATCAAAATTTCTCTTTCATTCTCCAATCTAGGTGATCAAAAAGGTATTTGAGATCTCCTACTGCATTCATAATACTTTGAAGTTCTCTTTCAATTTTCTTCAATTTCTTCTCTCAAGAAAGCAAACTTCCAACTGTTGGTGGCATTAATGGAGATGAAGCATATGAAGAATGATCTATAATGGCATTTAGTGCTTCATTTCCATTACAAAAATATTGATCATCAATAGGAATCATAGGCTCCCATGGTATTAAAACTTTTTTTCCAACTTTCATATGGCACTTGGGATTGCCTGCAAATTAGAAAAATTATTGAAGGATGCCCAAGTCCATAAATTGGCCCATTCATAATGATTTTCATAACAAATTTAAATATAATTGAACCTATATTAATAGGTTTCTTCATTTGAATGCAGTAGTTTAAAATAGCACTCTCCTTGGTGACTCTACTGATCTTCATAGTAGGGGTTAGTTTTGCACATATAAAGAAATGCCTGTTGACCTCATTTTTGGTTGAGGTCTAGTTTTCCTCTTTAGTAGCCTAAGGTCTAGCCATAGGACTCCCTGTTGATTATTCCTAAAAAACTAGAAAAGGAACCCTCACTATTAGAAATTCTAAACTCCTCTTTACTCAACTTGAAGTTCTACATATTTGTCCTAACCTCTAGCACTTAGTAGGTGGGATCACTCTGGGGGAGCTCAAGAAGAGTTCCTATAGGACTGTTGGACCTTAGGGTTGGCCCTGAGTGTTGGTCTAGAGCTAAGGCACTCACCAGCAATCACCTCACTCACAATCACTCACAAGCATAAACCAAAATTTCTTAACTTTGATCCATTAATACTTTTATGATACTCATGTAGATGGTCCTCTAAACTCACTAACCGAAGGCTAGGGTTTAGCTAAGACCAGTACATAAAGGACCCAAATGGGGTTTCTATTGGTCCATGGCTTATTTATGGTGGTTGGCACCCGAACTCTACCAAAATGCCCAACTTAGTCTTTTGCCCCCAAACTCCCCCAAATTACCTAGATACACTTGGGACCCTAAATTTGGCCAAGATTCCCAAATTTACCCAAAATACTTAAATTTGTTCAAAAGTCATTCTGAACCTTTTGAAAATACCCAAATTATCCAAAATCACCAAAAAAATTGCCAAATTACCAAAATACCCCTCCTTAGCCCAAAATTCTACAAATTCCAAAAAATCCCAAAAATTTTCAAAAAATTTCAAATATTCCCAATTTTACTTTTCTCAACTACCACATGACCTAATTTGACCAATTTGACCACCTTTGACCAAGACCCCTAAAATTGCCTTTAAAGACCCAATCTCCCCAAATCCACCTCAAATGTCCATCAAATTGGTCTCCATTTTGCCCAATTTCAATCCTAAACTCAAATCCACCTTTCATATGACCAATATAAATCAAATACAAGCTCAATTGGCCCATTCTTTGCGCCCAACTTTGGTCTAAATCAAAACACCCAATTTTGGCCCTATAACTTGGTTCCACCTAACTGAACCTCATGGCCTACTCCATTGGTCTCAATTTGAACCCTAAACTCTTCATAACATTCCTAAACATAAAACTTGACCTTCAATTGGCCTTGGTGAAGACTAAATTTTATTTACTTTTGACTTAAGTTCAAAAGCCCCAAATTGGCTATGCCTCCAAATTTCTCCATATTAATTTCCTTAACCCCAAAATTGTCACCCAATTTTTGTTGAAAACTCTTTATGATGTTTCTATTGACAATTTTCAACAATCAATTTGCACTTAGTCAAAGGCTAGCCCAATCTAGACCTAAGTCTAGCCCAACATGCCCAAAATGACCAAATCTCTAAAACCCTTCAAATTGACCCTCCAATTGAACTCAAAATCACTTCAACCCTTCACCAAAAATGTTCCTTACAATCATCTACATCAAATTCACCACTTAATTGGGCTTAAAATCATGGCTAGTTGACCGCGACTTTATATATACTTAAATATATAAGTATTTAATACTGCTGCTAAAAAAATTAATTCCTCAACAACTGTACCAAAACTTAAAAATAGTTATACATTCGATAAATATGGATGTAATAAATATTCAATAATTATAAAGTCACATTTATCAACGCAAGTATATGTATCGCTCAAGTAATATATGGCTCTAATGGAGTCCTAAATATCGATCTTACAGGGAGTAAGATTAGAAGCTACGAACTAAGATTTTATAAAAGCAATACTTCAATTGCAACAATGAAATTCAATTTGCTTATCTATGACTAATAGGCAATTGAAATAAATATGTAATTTTCTTAACAACTCTTAAATAATTAATTATGCTAATGAGGTTTTTAACGTGATATTCAATAAATAAGAAAGCATCATTCTCCTTGTCAAGAAATTATAGTGAATGGATAAAATGAATCAGTTCAATTTGTATTGTGCCAAATAGGAGCATACTTATTCTTTACCCTTTGGTCAAGGCATAAAGAACATTGACTAATCCTACACTTGTTTATTGAATCTGCGGCTAGGCTGGGAGGATATCGGCTCTCACTTTGGAGCTACTACGTTCCCCTCGCCTGAGGGCTAACATCTACACTTCAGCACCTAAACGATAGGACCGAATTGAGGATTTTAGTCTGTCACTCTAAAATCTCCAATTCTACTCCCGATAATATTATTTCCCTATTTATTTGCACCTAACTTCCAAGGGCTTTGACCTCCCTGAAACTTGGATGTAATCTTCACTTTAGTTATAAAACTCAACATATTTTAACAAATCAATTGGCCAAATTTAAAGTAAATTAAGATCGAAGTGAAAAGATCATGACAATTTCTTAAACATTTTCATGACTTCACCAATTAAAATCATCATTTTACAAATCTCAAGACAAGGAGAAAGACAGAGAAAACTACTCAGATCTCATTAGGAAAACACAACAAAACTCAAAATTCATATACAAAAGCAAAGTCATACAAACTACAACAATAAATAAACTTATCTCTAATTTCTCCCCAAGAAAACTCCTCAAAGTTCCTCTGATTCTTTTCCTTTCTTTACAGCACACAGAATTCCTCTTTGAAGCTTCATATATAAAATCAAAGTCATACAAACTACAACAAGTAAATAACTTATCTCTAATTTCTCGTATATAAAATCAAAGTCATACAAACTACAACAAGTAAATAACTTATCTCTAATTTCTCCCCAGGCAAGACAAGGAGAAAGACACAGAAAACTACTCAGATCTCATGGGGAAAACACAACAAAACTCGAAATTCATATAGAAAATCAAAGTCATACAAACTACAACAAGTAAATAACTTATCTCTAATTTCTCCCCAAGAACTCTCCTCGAAGTTCCTCTGAATCTCTTCCTTTCTTTACAGCACACAGAATTTATTCCTCCACAAGCAAACTCCTCGAAGTTCCTCTGAATCTCTTTCTTTCTTTACAACACACAAAATTCTAATTTCTCCCCAAGAACACTCCTTGAAGTTCCTCTGAATCTCTTCCTTTCTTTACAACACAAGCAATTCCCTTCGAAGAACACTCCTTGAAGTTCCTCTGAATCTTTTCCTTTCTTTACAGCACACGATTCCTCTTCAAAGCAGCAAGGAGGAAGAAATCTCTCACTTTCCCTCCACTCTTACAATCTCTTTCTCCCCAAGAACTCTCCTCGAAGTTCCTCTGAATCTCTTCCTTTCTTTACAGCACACAGAATTTATTCCTCCACAAGCAAACTCCTCGAAGTTCCTCTGAATCTCTTTCTTTCTTTACAACACACAAAATTCTAATTTCTCCCCAAGAACACTCCTTGAAGTTCCTCTGAATCTCTTCCTTTCTTTACAACACAAGCAATTCCCTTAAGAACACTCCTTGAAGTTCCTCTGAATCTTTTCCTTTCTTTACAGCACACGATTCCTCTTCAAAGCAGCAAGGAGGAAGAAATCTCTCACTTTCCCTCCACTCTTACAATCTCTTTCTCCCCAAGAACTCTCCTCGAAGTTCCTCTGAATCTCTTCCTTTCTTTACAGCACACAGAATTTATTCCTCCACAAGCAAACTCCTCGAAGTTCCTCTGAATCTCTTTCTTTCTTTACAACACACAAAATTCTAATTTCTCCCCAAGAACACTCCTTGAAGTTCCTCTGAATCTCTTCCTTTCTTTACAACACAAGCAATTCCCTTCGAAACGGCTCCTCGAAGTTCCTCTGAATCTCTTTCTTTCTTTACAGCACACAGAATTCTTCTTCGAAGTGGAAGGAGGAAGAAATCTCTCACTTTCCCTCCACTCTTACAATCTCTTGAAGAATTCCTCACAATTGTTACACTCTACGGAAAGAAATCTCTCACTTTCCCTCCACTCTTACAATCTCTCGAAGAATTCCTCATAATTTAGACTCTCTACACTTTTTCCACACTTCAATTTTGAGCCTCCTCCTCTTTATTTTTGGTCAAAACCTTCTTTTAATTTGTGGATGAGCTTTCCCAAGAGTTTCCTAAGCACCCCTCCAAAATTCGTCCTCATCCAAAGCCTAACTGGACATAATCACCGAGCTCGTTGTCGGCGGCCTCGAGGGCGCCATCGGCGGACCTTCTAAGTTAATTAATTCTGGAGTCTTGGGAAATTCTCGCCGTCGGCGCCCTAGTTCAATTTTTCACGTTTTGGTCCTTTTCGCTCCAAATTTGCTCATTTTTGCATCTTTTTGCTCCAATTACCCTAATTCATTATTTCTGCAACAAAACATCAAAAATATCTTTCTTTAAAGTTCATTATCATCAAAAATAGTATAAAATAGGTATGAAAATCTCAACATATTTTCCTTTGGTCAAAATTCACCAAACTGTAACTATTACTTATCCTCAAGTAATTTTAGTACTACATAAAAGTTATGATCTATTGTAGTAAAGTCTTAATTCAGAAATACTATAAGTTTGATTTAGATAAATATTATAGTGAGATTTTCAGAAAATATTCAAGTAATTAAATTAACTCTGTAGCCACAAGATTATCTAGTCATCAAGTTTAAGGGTTCTAGTTTTCTATTCATTTCAATAATGACTATATGTTGCAATATTAAGTCACTTAGAATATTTAGATGATAGGAACTTCATGAGAACACTACTAGTAAAAGATCTATTTCATAAATATAAGTTCAGGAATGTATTTAGGTTTTCCCTTTAGGTAGGTCCAGTGAAGCCAATTTTTTATTAGGCCTATCCTCAAGCTTCTCCTCCCTTTCATTTTTTTTCTTTCTTTTCTCTTTTTTGGATTGCTTTCAATCCTACATATTTTTCCTTTCTTTTCAGGGATTGTTGTCAATCCTTTCTTTTTCCTTTTTCAAGTGAGGATTATTGTATCTGGATAGTCTTTAATGATTTTGAACTTCACTTTTCTTTCCCTAAATTTGAAACTCAAAAATCTGGATAGCCTTTAATGATTTTGAACTTCACTTTTCTTTCCCTAAATTTGAAACTCAAAACATTGGATAGCCTTTAATGATTTTGAACTTCACTTTTCTTTCCCTAAATTTGAAACTCAAAGCATTTTCAAAGCATTCCACCTTTAATGATTTTGAACATCACCTTTCTTTCCCTAAATTTGAAACTCAAAGCATTCCTTTAACTTATTGATTTTGAACATCACATTTCTTTCCCTAAATTTGAAACTCAAAGCATTCCTTTACCTTATAGATATATTTTGAACATCACCTTTCTTTCCCTAAATTTGAAACTCAAAGCATTCCCTTACCTTATAAAAATTTCATAGCTTTTACATCATTGAGTCACAATCTTTTCTTCTCAAATTAATTTCCAGATTCTTAATACTTCAAAATATAGTTTCCTTAACTTTAAATAGTTAACTATAATCTTATTCTCTTATACTAAATATCCTAAGTTACAAAATTAATTTTCATTACAAAAATATTTCTTTAAATCTGTCATAATATTTAAATAGCTAGAAAATATAGTTACCTGAATTAAATTCACTACATAAAATTATTTAAATAATTTTTGAAAATAATTAAATAGAGGACATCTAATAGTTAATCTTTTTTTTTCCTCCCCAAAATTAAAATTTTTCAATAAAAGTAATACAGGTGGAAAGAAAATTTCTAAATACAAATCATACCTTAGTATTTTAGGCATTTTCATCATTCTGAAAATTTTGCTGTCCGTCTAAAAATTTATACTTCACCTCGTCTGTAACATTATGAGCTTTCTACACATATAAATCATTAGAGAAGTTTTTGGGTAATTAAATTTTGAAATAAGTACAAAACTAAAACATTAAACAAACACAATATTTCCTAACACAACCACAATACTAAACAAAATAATTACAATTAAAATGAAAAATAAAAATCACATTACATCACAATTCACAAAATACTACACAATTTTTATTATACTACACATGCAAATTTAACTACCACACAAACTTTATAATAAAAATTAAAAATCATCCAAGTACAATATAAAAATAAAAATGAAAGTTCAAATACACATAAACATCCATTTCTATTAAAAAAGATCACAAAATAAAAACTACAAGTGCATCAATTACATCAGATATCAAAATCCCAAACTATGTCTTCGTCTCCTTAATCAGCAGTTGGATCGGGTTGATACTGAATATATCGGGGGCACTCAGGGAAGGCAACATCAGGCTCACCTCTGTAGTGTCGGGCCTGAGCTTCATAATAAGCTATCTCAAAATTTGAATGCCTTTGAAGGTACTCACTATCGTAATCATGTCGACGTTCTAAACCTCCAATCCGTTCATTTATTAATTTTATGCCCTTCTGCTGCAAGGTCAAGAAATCAGTCAAAGTAGGGGAACTAGAAGGTGGAAGGTCATAACTTGTAGAGGGGACATCTCTTCCCTCCAATCCTTTCATTTATTAGCTCTATACTCTTTCGCTACAAGGTCAACTCATTCATTAAGTCAGAGACCTTTAACTTATAAATTCTATGCTCTTCCGCTGCAAGGTCAACTCATTCATCAAATCAGAGAGGCTTTCATTTATTAATTCTATGCTCTTCCGCTGCAAGGTCAACTCATTCATCAAATCAGAGAGCATCCTTTCACTTATTAAGTCTATATTTTTTTGCTGCAAGGTCAACTCATTCATCAAATCAGAGAGGGTACGGAACTAGAAGGTGGAAGGTCATAACTTGTAGAGGGAACATCTCTACTAGTAGAAGGTTCTTAGAACTAGAAGGTGGAAGGTCATAACTTGTAGAGGGGACATCTCTACTAGTATAAGGTTCTTGTTCAAGTCTATGCTCTTCCGCTGCAAGGTCAACTCATTCATCAAATCAGAGAGGGTAGGGGATTTAGAAGGTGGAAGGTCATAACTTGTAGAGGGGACATCTCTACTAGTAGAAGGTTCTTAACTTCTACTCCCAGTTCTTCATTTCTCATGAGATTCATAAGTCTTTAAATTAGCCTTACTAAGCCTACTTCCAGTTCTCCATTTCTCATGGGATTCATAAGTTTTCAAATTAGCTTTACTAATGGTTTTCATAAGGTGAACCCATTCCACATCTCCTTCAGCTTCCACTCCAGAAAGTTGGCAAAGTGCATAAATAAGGTCAGGATGTCCTAGACCTCCACTTGTTTCACTCCTTGCCGTAGTCAATATATTCTTAAAAATAATTCTCCCCACATTTATATTTCTATTATTTTGAATATAAAAATTCAGAATAGCTCTATCTCTAGTTACCTCACTATGATGATAAGTCGATAATAGAGTAGAGGAAATAAAATAGTGTCATGCCTTAGAGGTGGCAATCAGCATGGAAGCAAAAAAATTTACCCGTTCTCGTTGCTTAATCTTCCATGTTCCTTTCTCATCAGTGAGAAAGTTAATCACATCATTCAGGGGGCCTTCTATTGTACTGAAGGTTTCATAATGACAGCTATAAGACTTTGGGCCTTCGTAAAAGGAGTTAATGCGGGCGGAATTAATTCAACAGGAAATTGCCGCACTTGAACGATTCCATCTTCAGAATAGAATATGTTGGCATAGAATTCCTTCACAATATTTGCAATAGCCTTCTTCGTGGTGTAACAGAAGTTTTCCCACCTCCACTCGGTAATAACTCGTTCAATTTCTCTTCCTGGACATTCAAAAACTCGATCTTGTATACACTTCTTTCCTTCAAATACAAAAGTAAATCTTGATTGAGCCTTTGCATTGACGAAGCGAGGCTCGTCGAACTCAATTCATATCTTTTAACGTGGAGACATTTCAATCTAATCACAATCATAGAAAAATTCCAAAATATATTTCAAATATTTAAATAATGGCTTCGAAAAGTAATTCTAATAGTTCAACACTAAATTCCATGAATTTCTTCCCAATATTTTCTTCACATTCTCAAAATTTTTGGATCTCCTCAACGTGGAAGAAATCCATGGTGAAAATCAAATATTTTTAGTTTGGAGTGAAGCTCTTACCTAAAGATGATCAAATCTGGTGTCAAAAAGCCTTAAAATCGCCCCAAATCCAAGATCTCTCAAGCCCTAGGTCAAAAATTGCATTTGTAGGAGGAAGGGAATGATGAATAGTGGTGGTTGACTGGTCAAAATTGTGGTTAAAGGTGTTTTTTCACGAGCTCGCCATCGGCGGAGTGTTTGGCACCGTCAGCGTGCTATATTGAAATTATATCTTAAGTCTCGAAAAAAGTCCGTCGGCGGCGGCGTCGACCGCGCCGTCGGCGGGCTCTATTAATTTGGTTCAATTTCCAAATTTTATTGATTTGGATTAGTTTCAAGCCTCAACGACATCCATTCAATCATTATAGACATAACTTTAAGTGATTAAATGATGTACTTATCTCAAATAAACTTTCACAACACAAAACATCACATTTATATATAAATTCCAAGGGGTACAATATACGTTACATAACACACCTAAGTGTGGTATTTTTTCAACCTCAATATATTAATTCAGCATCACAATCCAAGCCAAAACACTCAAAATGCTGAAAACAAAACATCCTATGCTTAGTCACAACTACACAAAGATCTAAAAGCATAATTCTAAAGCAAAGCAAATGCAAAGTTTATATCAAATTACATACATAGACAGACAGGTAGTAATATAAATTTATTACTCATCAGATTCAGTACTAGATTCTCCTCTGAGATCACCCATTGATTGCACATGAACGAAGAGGTTGAAGAAGGGCCGGTATGGAAATTCTTCAGTAGAATCCTCTTATATTAATTTCATCCTCCTCATCAGCCGTATCAAACTATCTTCTAAATGTCCAGAGTGCTCAAAATGTTCTTTCATCCTCCAGTCTAAATGATCGAAGAAATCAGAGATATTATTAACCGCATTCATGACATTTTGTACCTCCTCCAATTTCTTAATTTTGTGCATGATCACCAGAGTCTTGTCAGGAATTAAGGGTTGAACTGGCAGTGAATTCTGAGATGCTTGATCTACTATAATAGTCTTGCCATTTTCATCTTCAAAAGTTGGGAATCTCTCAGTTTGGTCCAAAGCTTCCAAGGATAGAAGTACCTTTTTCTCAATTTTTGTAGGACACTTGGAACTGACTGCAAAGTGAGAAAATTGTGGAAGGGTGTTCAAGCCAATAAGTTGATCTATGAACGATCAGGCCTAAAACCGACTTCACAATTATTGATCCAATATCGGTCGGCAGTCCCCTTTGGATGAAGTAATTCAGAATAGAAATTTCCTTAGAAATTTTACTGATCTTCATTGTCGGTCATAGTTTCACAGAAATGAAAAAGTGTCAGTGTTTTGAAACGAGATTTAGGAGTGTCGCAGAAAAAATAACATACTCGTTTTCTCTCATTTCCCAGTCTTCAGTTTTGTTCGTTAAATATTGGTAAAATTCATTCATGTGGTTTCTTGTCAAGACAAAATGGCACACAGGAATATTCTCGATCATGTATAATTCATTGATCCATGCAGTAGTGAAAGTGATCCATCTACCTCACACATAAACGACTCCCTGGTTGATTCCATGCAAATTTGCATAAAATTCCTTTACCACAGGAACAACCACAGCGGCGGTAGTATAGAACAGCACTTCCCATCTTCACCGCACTATCATCTCTTCAATTGTCATCAAGGGATTATTCAATCCTCGATTTATGATTCCTCGTTGCTTAATAAATCCTTTCTTCATCAGTACCTTGTTGAAGATTCACTGCGCTTCCGCACTAATAAACTTTCGCCTATTAAACACTCGCATTCTGGGATTATCAGAAGAATTGGACGCCATAGGAATGAAATTGGTGGAGTTTCACTTTATTTTTGGTGGAAATATGACTTTAGGAATCGAATTTGGGAGTTTAAAAGGGTAACTCCCGCCCAAAAATTGTCATTCAAACTCCAGAAACTGCCATCTCGCCGGTCTCTCCGTCGGCGGGGTCGAGGGTGCTGTCGGCGAGCCTCTGTATTTATTTTGCTTGGACTCTCATGAAAAACCTGCCATCAGCGGTGTCGATGGCGCCGTCGGCGCCGTCGATGGCGCCGTCGGCGCCCAAGGTAAAAATTGTACAGTTCCGCTCTGGTCCGAATGATTTCCAATTTTTCTTTATGGATCCAATTTTTATGATGATTCAAGGGTAAATAAGAGTAGTGGAGCTTAATACTACCGCAAACTAACGACAATTTCAAATAAAAACTACTATAATCGCAGTAAAAGTAAAGATAACTATGGGTTGCCTCCCATAAAGCGCTTAGTTTAACGTCGTCAGCCTGACATATTCAAGTGTTATTCAGGTTGACTGATCATTAAAACCTTTTTAAAAATTGTTCTTTTACCCTCAAAATACGGTTTTAATCTGTGTCTATTTACTTTAAATCTATTTTCAGTCTTCTGATCTTCAATTTCAACAGCTTCGTAAGTATATACTTGAGTGACAGTAAAGGGTCCTAACCAACAAGATTTCAATTTCCTAGGAAATAACATCAGTCTATTATTGTAAAGAAAAAATTATTGTCCTCATTCAAAGTTCTTTTGGTTAATCTTCCCATCATGCCATAACTTTAGTTTCTCCTTATAAATTTTGTCGTTATCATAAGATTCATTTCTTATTCATAACTTTAGTTTCTCCTTATAAATTCTATCGTTATCATAAGATTCATTTCTTAATTCTTCTAATTCATTTAATTGTTACAATCTTTTCTTACCAGTATCGTTCAAATTATAATTGAATTCTTTAATTGCCCAATATGCTTTATGCTCCAATTCTACTGGTAAGTGACAAGTCTTTCCAAAAATCAGTTTGTAAGGAGTCATTCCAATAGGAGTTTTATAAGCAGTCCTGTAAGCCCATAATGCGGTATCCAGTCTAGTGGACCAATCTACTCTATTAGGGTTATCAGTCTTTTCAAGAATTTGTTTAATCTCTCTATTAGAAACTTCAGCTAACCCACTGGTTTGAGGACGATAAGCAGTAGAGATTTTATGAATAATATTAAATTTTTCTACCAATCTCTGAATGTATCTATTCCTAAAATGGGATCCTCTGTCAGTGATAATCATTCTAAGCATTTCGTATCTAGTGAAAATATTTTTCATTAAAAACCTTGAAACACTTTTAGCATCACAACCAGGTAAAGCTTGTGCTTCAATCCACTTAGAAACGTAGTCTACTGCAACTAATATATATAATTTCCCAGATGAAGGAATAAATGGTCCCATAAAATCTAATCCTCAAACATCAAAGATCTCAACTTCTAACTTGAAATTAAGAGGNAATCTTTTCATACATTTTTCCAAAGACAACTCCAATAGCATAATCACTAGCATCACACATCAATTCAAATTGTTTCTCCCAGTTAGGTGAAACTATAATCGGGGTTGTGATTAGTTTTTCCTTTAATAACTCAAAGGCTTTGAAACAGTTTTCAGTAAATTCAAATTTCTTGTCCTTTTCTAGAAGTTGGCATAGAGGTTTAGTATTTTTTGAAAAATCTTTAATAAAACGCGTGTAAAAACCAACATGTCCAAAAAAACTCCTAACCTCTCTTACATTAGTAGGAGGTGTTAGTTTAGATATAACTTGAATTTTTGGAAGGTCTGACTCCTAACCTCTCTTACATTAGTAGGAGATGTTAGTTTAGATATAACTTGAATTTTTGCAGCGTCTGCTTCCATACCATTTTCAAAAATTTTATGCCCTAACACAATTCCTCCTGCAACCATAAATTGACATTTCTCCTAATTTAAAACCAAATTAGTTCTTTTGCATAACTCCAAACCTTTTTCAAGATAATTTAAGCATGCATCAAATGATCTTACAAATGCAGAGAAATCATCCATAAATACCTCCAATCCATCATCAATTAACTTACTAAATATAGACATCATACATCTCTGGAATGTTGCAGGTGCATTACATAATCGAAAAGGCATTCTTCGAAAAGCAAAAGTTCCAAAAGGACTAGTAAATGTTGTCCTTTTTTGATCCTCAGGAGCAATAGGAATTTGATGGTAACTGGTATATTTATCTAAAAAATAAAAATATTTGTGCCCAGCAAGTTTATCTACTATTTGGTCTAAAAAGGGTAAAGGAAAGTGATCTTTCCTGGTGGCAGTATTTAATTTTCTATAATCAATGCAAATACGCCACTCAGTAACTTGTCTGATAGGTATTAATTCTTTATTTTCTTTTGTCTCAATAGTCACTCCTCCTTTCTTAGAAAAAAAAATGAATTGGACTTACCCACGCACTATCTGAAATAGGATATATAATTCCAGTGTCTAACCATTTTAAAGTTTCCTTCTTAACTACTTCTTTCATCGTCGGATATATAATTTCAGTGTCCAACCATTTCAAAATTTCATTCTTGACTACTTCTTTCATCATTGAGTTTAATCTCCTTTGTGGATCAACTCTTGGTTTATATTGTTCATCCAGTATAATTCTATGCATACAGATCTTTGTGGATCAACTCTTGGTTTATATTGTTCATCTAATATAATTTTGTGCATACAGATCGAATGACTGGTGGATCAACTCTTGGTTTATATTGTTCATCTAATATAATTCTGTGCATACAGATCAAAGGAGTGATTCCCTTAATATCAGCTAAGGTCCAACCAAAAGCTTTCTTATATCTTTTCAATGTATATAACACTCTTTTCTCTTGCAAATCATTTAATTCTGAAGATATAATATCAGGTAATATAGATGAGTTTCCCAGAAAAATATACTTCAAGTAGCTAGGCAATATTTTCAACTCAAGTTCAGGTGGTTTTATAATTGATGGAACTAGATTCTTATCGGTATTTTTGGTAATATCCAGCATCTCAAATCGTTCCTGAAAATAGTCTAATTCTTCATTTTCTAATTCATTCAAAATAATTCATCACTCTCTTCAATTTTTTCTTTCTCTTCAAAATTTTATTTAAATGTTCTTTCAATAGATGTTCACTAATTTCCATGCAAAAACATTCATTATCTCTTTCAACAGTGTTCATTATCTCTTTCAACAGCAAGGTATTTCATAGATTTCACACTAATTATCTCTTTCAACAGCAAGGTATTTCATAGATTTCACGCAAAAACATTCATTATCTCTTTCAACAGCAGGGTATTTCATAGATTTTGTAATGTTAAAAGACACTTATTGACATTAACTCTCATAGTTAATTCTCCTTTTTAAACATCTATCATAGCTTTTCCAGTAGCTAAAAATGATCTCCCTCTCATAGTTAACTCTCCTTTTTGAACATCTATCATAGCTTTTCCAGTAGCTAAAAATGGTGTTCATAGTTAATTCTCCTTTTTGAACATCTATCATAGCTTTTCCAGTAGCTAAAAATGGTCTTTTTATCTCTTTCAACAGCAAGGTATTTCATAGATTTTACAATATTAAAAGTCACTTCTTGATCGTTTACTCTCATTAATTCTCCTTTTTGAACATCTATCATAGCTTTTCCAGTAGCTAAAAATGGTCTCCCTAAAACGATTCTCCTTTTTGAACATCTATCATAGCTTTTCTAGTAGCTAAAAATGGTCTCCCTAAAATGATATGTATTTATTTATCTTCCTCCATATCTAGCCAGTAGCTAAAAATGTTCTCCCTAAAATTATAGGTATTTCTTTATCTTCCTCCATATCTAAAGTGAAATCCACAAGATAAATTTATCAACTTTTACTAACACATCTTCTATAACTCCCTTAAGATATGTAACTGACGATTCGCTTATTGAAGAGTTACAGAAGTAGGTGAGACTTCTCCTAATCCTAATCTTTTGAAAATTAATAGAGGCATAATATTAATGTGGCTCCCAAGTCACATAAAGCTCTTCCATAAAGTTTTTCACCGATAGCACATGGCATAGTGAAACTGCCAGGATCTTTTAATTTTTCTTGAAGCTTTTTCTAAATAATTATACTACACTCTTTGCTAAGTGCAACAGTTTTATTATCAATGAACTTCCTTTTCTTGTTCAAATTGCACTGCACTCTTCGCTAAGTGCAACAGTTTTGTTATCCGTGAACTTCCTTTTCTTGTTCAGTATATCTTTCATAAATTTCACATAATTGGGCATCTACTCTAAAGCTTCTACGAAGGGAATGTTTACATCTTTCATAAACTTCACATAATTGGGCATTTGCTCTAAAGCCTCTACGAAAGGAATATTTACTGTTAATTTCTTAAGAATTTCTATAAACTTGGTCTTTCATAAATTTCACATAATTGGGCATTTGCTCTAAAGCTTCTATGAAGGGAATGTTTACCGTTAACTTCTTAAGAATTACTAAAAATTTAGAAAATTGTTTATTTTGTTTGTGTTGCTTCAATCTTTATGGAAACGGTCGTGGAGGTTTCTCCACAGTAATTTTCATTGGTGTAAATGGATATTCTAAATCTGGGTATGCATGATCCTTTTCTTTTTCGGTATCCACTTTCTCTTTTTCAGTTTTCATTTCTTTCTGTACTCTTGTTTCCAAATCTTTTCCACTTTGTAATTGTATCGCTTTTATCAGTTCTTTTCCTTGATCTTTAGGATTTGGTTCCACAGTGCTAGGAAAATTTCCTAATGTTTGGTTACTAAGCGTAGTAGCGATATGCCCTAATTGACTTTCAATATTCTTAATAGCAGTTTCTTGATTTTGTAATTGATTTCCTTGAATTTGTAATTTATTTCCTTGATTCTGTAATTGTTGACCCATGTTTAATATCAGCTCTTCCGTAGAAAACTTATTTTCCTTAATTTGAGTGTTACTGTTAAATCCTGAAGGATAAGAAGGTGTATAGTTAATATTTCCTTGGTTTGATGAATTTCCCAATGGGTTCACNATGATTCTTCCAACCTGGGTTATAATAGTTTGAATAAGGGTTGTTGGGTCTATTAATAACATTTAAAGTCTCATATGAAGGTTGAACATCCACAAATTGCCCAAATGAATTCTCTTCCATCATAGAAGGTGTTGGAGAATAATTCATCCCATAATGATCTAGTTTCTTTGATATTGCAGCAATCTGTGAAACTTNATTGTAGCAATCTTCGAATCTAACAAAGATATTCTATCAGAATCATGGATACTAGCTACTCTTTTAGGATTTACCCTTTCAGAGGGCCATTGAAAATTATTAGTATCAATCTGTTCTATTAACGAATAAGCCTCATCAAAAGGTTTTGACATTAAAGAACCACCAGCCGCAGCATCTATAATCGATCTAAGTGATCTCACTATTATAAAAAGTTTGAATTATCAACCAATCTGGTAACGAATGATGAGGGCACTTCCTAAGAATATAAAAAGTTTAAATTATTAACAATCTGGTAACGAATGATGAGGACTTCCTAAGAAGATCTTTAAATCTCTCCTAACCTTCGTATATTGACTCTCCATCAATTTGACAAAATGATGTTATGCTAAGAAGATCTTTAAATCTCTCCCAAGCTTCGTATATTGACTCTCCATCAATTTGACAGAATGTCATTTCTAAGTTTAGCAGTTTTGGATGGAGGAAAATATTTGGATAGAAATTTCAGTGAAAGTTCTCCCCAAATGTTATGTCATTTCTAAGTTTAGTAGTTTTAGATGGAGGGAAATATTTGGATAGAAATTTCTATCTAAGAAGATCTTTAAATCTCTTTCAAGCTTCATATATTGACTCTCCATCAATCTGACAAAATGATGTTATATCTTTAAATCTCTCCCAAGCTTCATATATTGACTCTCCATCAATCTGACAGAACTATGTTATGTCATTTCTAAGTTTAGCAGTTTTGGATGGAGGAAGAAATTTCTGTGAAAGTTCTCCCCAAGTTCTAATAGATCCTGGTGTTAACGAATTTAACCAGATCTTAGCCTTATCCCTCAGTGAAAAAGAAAAAAAGACTAAGTCTAACAGCATCGTTTGAAACTCTGTCATATTTAAAAGTAGCACACAGTTCTAAAAAAAACTAGCAAGGTGTAAATTAGGATCTTCATTTGGTGTACCTACGAATTGATTGTTTTGTACCATTAGGATAATAGCAGGTTTAAGCTCAAATGAATTAGCAGCAAAATCAGGATTTTGGGTAGATAAGTGAGTTTCATCTGCTGTAGGATTTACATAATCTCGTAAGGGTTTAGGTTGGTGTTCATTTTCTATTCCTTGATTATTTGTGTTGTTTTTCATCGTATCAGAATTTCTAGGTTCTCTCTCAGTCTTCTAATTTTTCTAACAGTGCGTTCTAATTCTGAATCGTAGGGTATAAGATTTTCAGGTCCAAATTTACGCATACAATTTGAAATCAGTACACAGTAAAATAGTTAAGTAAAATATGAAGATACATTGCACTTTAAGTAAAAATTTTCTAATAATCCTAATTTATCCGTTACTCTAATTGTAATTTTTGTTTACTTACTCCCCGGCAACGGCGCCAAAAACCTGACCGTGACTTTATATACGCTTAAATNCATCAATCTGACAGAACGATGTTATGTCATTTCTAAGTTTAGCAGTTTCGGATGGAGGGAAATATTTAGATAAAAATTTTTGTGAAAGTTCTCCCCAAGTTCTAATAGATCTCGGTGCTAACAAAATTAACCACATCTTAGCCTTATCCCTCTGTGAAAAAGGAAAAAGTATAAGTCTAACAGCATCGTTTGAGACTCTGACATATTTAAAAGTAGCACACAGTTCTAAAAAACTAGCAAGGTGTAAGTTCGGATCTTCATTTGGTATACCTCTAAATTGATTGTTTTGTACTATTTGGATAATAGCAGGTTTAAGCTCAAATGATATAGCAGCTACATCAGGATTTTGGATAGATAAGTGAATTTCATCTGCTGTAGGATTTGCATAATCTCTTAGGGGTCTAGGTTGGTGTTCATTCTCTATTCCTTAATTGTTCAGGTTGTTTTCCATTGTATCAGAATTTCTAGGTTCTCTTCTTAGTTTTTTAATCCTTCTAACAGTGTGTTCTAATTCTGAATCGTATGGTATAAGATTTTCAGATCCAAATTTATGCATACAATTTGAAATTAGTACTCACTAATATAATTAACTAAATATAAAAAAAGTTGCAATTCAAGTAAAAATTTTCTAATACTCCTAATTTGTCTGTTACTTTGATCGTGATTTTACTCACTCACTCAATCACTCCCCGGTAACGGCGCCAAAAACTTGACAGCGACTTTTTTATAAACCAACAAATGCAAGAATTTGACAGCGCTACTAGAAGATTTAATTCCCCGGTAATGGCGCCAAAAGNATAATTGTAAAGTCACACTTATCAATGCAAGTATACGTATCGCTCAAGTAATATAGGGCTCTAATGGAGTCCCAAATATCGATCCCACAGGGAGTAAGATTAGAAGCTACGAACTAAGATTTTAGAAAAGCAATACTTTGNTAAGACTTTAGAAAAGCAATACTTTAATCACAACAACGATGTTCAATTTGCTTATCTGTCACTAATAGACAAATGAAATAAATAGATAATTTTAATAACTAATATGTAACTAGTGATATTAATTAGGGATTAATTGTGATATTCAATATATAAGAAAACATCCTTCTCCTTGTCAAGCAATTATGGTGAATGTATAAAATGAATTAATTCAATTTATATTGTGTTNCTTTGATTGCAACAATGAAATTCAATTTGCTTATCTATCACTAATAGACAATTGAAATAAATATGTAATTTTCTTAATAACTCTTAAATAACAAATTATGCTAATGAGGTTTTTAATGTGATATTCAATATATAAAAAAGCATCCTTCTCCTTATCAAGAAATTATAGTGATNAAGTAATGTAGGGCTCTAATGGAGTCCTAGATATCGATCCCACGGGGAGTAGTTTAGAATTATGGACTAAGATTTTAGAACAGCAATACTTTAATCACAACAACGAAGTTCAATTTGCTTATCTGTCACTAATAGACAATTAAAATAAATAGATAATTTTAATGACTAATAAATAACAATTTTGATATTCAATATATAAGAAAGCATATTTCTCCTTGTCAAGAAATTATAGTGAATGGATAAAATGAATTAGTTCAATTTAAATTGTGTCAAATAGGAGCATATCTATTCCTTACCCTTTGGTCCATGCATAAAGAACATTGACTAATCTTACGCTTGTTTACTGAATTTGTNAGGCTGGGAGGATACCGGCTCTCACTTCAGAGCTCTCACGTTCCCCTCACCTGAGGGCTAACATCTACACTTTAGCACCTAAACCATACGAATTAGGGATTTAGTCTGTCACTCTAAAATCTCCAATTCTATGCCCAAACGATAGGACCCCCACGTTCCCCTCACATGAGGGCTAACATTTACACTTCAGCACCCAAATGATAGGACCAAATTGCGTTCCCCTCCCCTGAGGGCTAACATCTACACTTCAGTACCCAAACGATAGGACCAAATTGGAAGATTTTAGTTGCCTGAGGGCTAACATCTACACTTCAACACCCAAATGATAGGACCAAATTGAGGATTTTAGCTTTCCACTCTAAAATCTCCAATTCTACGCTCGATAATTTTTATTTCCCTATTTATTTGCACCAAATTGGGGATTTTAGTCTGTCACTCTAAAATCTCCAATTCTACGCTCGATAATTTTTTTTCCATATTTATTTGCACCCAACTTTTCACTCTAAAATCTCCAATTCTACGCCCGATAATTTTATTTCCCTATTTATTTGCACCCAACTTTCCTCTAAAATCTCCAATTCTACGCCTGATAATTTTATTTCCCTATTTATTTGCACCCAACTTCTAATCTAAAATCTCCAATTCTACGCCCGATAATATTATTTCCCTATTTATTTGCACCCAACTTCCGAGGGCTTTGAAAATCTCCAATTCTACGCCCGATAATATTATTTCCCTATTTATTTGCACCCAACTTCCAAGAGAAATCTCCAATTCTACGCCCGATAATATTATTTCCCTATTTATTTGCACCCAACTTCCAAGGANAAAGAACATTGACTAATCCTATGCTTGTTTACTGAATCTGCGACTAGACTGGGAGGATACCGGCTCTCACTTTGGAGCTACCATGTTCCCCTTGCCTGAGGGCTAACATCTACACTTCAGCACCCAAATGATAGGACTGAATTGGGGATTTTAGTCTATCACTCTAAAATCTATAATTCTACGCCCGATAATCTTATTTCATTATTTATTTGCACCCAACTTCCAAGGGCTTTGACATCCCTGAATCTTGGATGTAATCTTCACTTTAGTTGTAAAACTCAACATATTTTAACAAATTAATTGGCCAAATTGAAAATAAATTAAGATCAAACTGAAAAGATCATCACAATTTCTTAAACATTTTCATGGCTTCACCATTTCAAATCACCATTTAACAAATCTCAAGACAAAGAGAAAGACATAGAAAATTACTCATATCTCATGGGGAAAACACAACAAAACTTGAAATTCATATATAAAAGCAAAGTCATACAAACTACAACAATAAATAATCTTATCTCTAATTTCTCCCCAAGAAAACTCCTTAAAGTTCCAATGAATCTCTTCCTTTCTTTACAGCACATCTCTAATTTCTCCCCAAGCAAACTCCTTGAAGTTCCTCTAAATCTCTTCCTTTCTTTACAGCACATATTTCTCTCCAAGAAAACTCCTCGAAGTTCCTCTGAATCTCTTCCTTTCCTTACAACACACATTTCCTCTTCAAAGCAGCAAGGAGGAAGAAATCTCTCACTTTCCCTCCACTCTTACAATCTCTTTCTCCCCAAGAACTCTCCTCGAAGTTCCTCTGAATCTCTTCCTTTCTTTACAGCACACAGAATTTATTCCTCCACAAGCAAACTCCTCGAAGTTCCTCTGAATCTCTTTCTTTCTTTACAACACACAAAATTCTAATTTCTCCCCAAGAACACTCCTTGAAGTTCCTCTGAATCTCTTCCTTTCTTTACAACACAAGCAATTCCCTTCGAAACGAGCAAGGAGGAAGAAATCTCTCACTTTCCCTCCACTCTTACAATTTCTCGAAGAATTCCTCATAATATTGCTCCTCGAAGTTCCTCTGAATCTCTTTCTTTCTTTACAGCACACAGAATTCTTCTTCGAAGTGGAAGGAGGAAGAAATCTCTCACTTTCCCTCCACTCTTACAATCTCTTGAAGAATTCCTCACAATTGTTACACTCTACGGAAAGAAATCTCTCACTTTCCCTCCACTCTTACAATCTCTCGAAGAATTCCTCACAATTTAGACTCTCTACACATTTTCCAAACTTTAATTTTGAGCCTCCTCCTCTTTATTTTCAGCCAAAGTTTTTCTTAAAGTTGTGGATGAGCTTTCCCAAGAGTTTCCTAAGCACCCCTCCAACATTCGTCCTCATCCAAAGCCTAATTGGACAAAATCGCCGAGCTTGCCATCGACGGGCCTTCTAAGTGAATTAATTTTGGAGTCTCGGGAAATTCTCACCGTCGGCACCCTAATTCAAATCTTCACATTTCGCTCCAAATTTGCTCCAAATTCGCTCCAAATTCGCTCCTTTTTGCATCTTTTTTCTCCAATGACCCTAATTCATCATTCCTACAACAAAACATCAAAAATAACTTTCTTTAAAGTTCAATATCATCAAAAATAGTATAAAATAGGTATGAAAATCTCAACAAATTTTCCTTTGGTCACTAGCCTAACCCAAACCCAACCCTTGACCATGTGAACTTAAATGGACCCATGACCAAATTTGACCAAATTAAACTAAAAATGACAAAATTAACTCCTCCATAGCCAATCCTAGGAACCCTAAGACTGAGCCAAGACCACCTAGCCCAAGATAAATGAGCTATGGACCAAGGGTCCTTCAAATTAATGGATTTATTGCCTTGATTGCCCAAACCAAAGATATCCTTGCCAAATCCTCCCACCAATTTAAGTTAATTTCTTTGACAGATTCCCCTGAGGTTACTGAACTCCTAGCCACCTCCCCCTACCATGGCCGGCCGGCCTAGTCACCGAAGAAGCCAAAACTGAGGGCCACCCCCTTTTAAACTTCACCCAATTCAAACCTTGAGGCCAGCTCACCCAATTTAAATTGTAGAGCCCCTTTGCCCTCCACCTAAGCATCACATCGCCCCCAAACATTGGCTAGGGCAACCAGCTTAAACCAATTTTTATAAAAGCTCCCCTCCACGACCATGGAAGGAGAGTTGAAATTTTCTCAGAGAGAGCCCTCCAAATTGCTTATAAAGAATTTTTGAGACCTCCTCAGCTCAAGCCAACCACTTTCCCCCACTGATTCCCACTGTGGAAGCTCAATTTTGACCTCAAACTTCTACCTAAAACCAAAATGAAGCCCATTACACCTCCACAGTCCACCAAACTCAAATTAAACTTACCAACACCTTCACCAAAGTAAAAGAAGGAGAAGCCCCATCAAATCCCCCTTCCACAGAGACCCTAACATAGCTCTAAACCAACACCTCAAATCAAGCTTGGTTGAATTCATACCTAAACCTTTCACCACATCAAGAGGCTCAATCTCTGGCCTCCTTGGACCTTAACGAACGTGTCGAGCACCTTTGATTGAAGTTTCCCTTCTTAGAGCCAAGGTATTTATCTCCTCCTCTTCCTGAGCCTATTTTCACTCTCCATTTGTTTAGAGTTGATTTCATGGCATCTTAACCGTATATATATGCTCCTCTAATCTAGATGAGCATTTAAAAAAATTCATTCATTTTGGTTGAGAAATGAGGGAGATATCAAGCCTTGAAGATGGACGGTTTTCAGGCTAGGTCATTGGGGATGATGACTGAGAGTTGTCTGATCGCGGGTTTTTCGCATCAACGGATGAGATCAAGCCGGGCAGTGCTCCCTTGCATGAACCGCTGGCCTAGTCACCACTGAGGTGGATGGCGACATCAAATAGCAGCTCACCACCTGGAGCTTCGGAGCCGCCGTAGGTTGACATGGCGTCACATGTTTAAGTAGATAAATAGGGAATTAACGAAATTAGAAAATATCCCTAAACTTTGAAAATCCATATCTTGTTGTATAAAAATTACAAAAATAAAATAAAAATACCCTCATGCTTAGTGAACAGAGGAGAACAATGTGGAAATAATTTGAAGTCCATTTGATGTGTATTTAATTTTTAATAAATAAATTAGAATTAAGAGTCTTTTGACCCTCCATGCATGTAGGCCTTTCACCATGGCTTACAATTTTGACATGTTGTAGCCTCTAATAAGGGGAACATTCCCTGATTTTTCTAAAGTCAGGGGAGACCTCTAGACAGAGATCCATATTTTTCAAGCTGATGTCTATTATTTACATAAATTAATCATAATAATTAGCATGTTACTTAGAAAAATCTAAGAAACTTTTTGTAGGTCTACTATCACTAGAGAACTATTTAAAAAATATTTCATGAGCCAAGTCATTTAAAATGCACCTAATATTTACAAACCCTAAAACACAAAGATAATTAATTTTACAAAATACAAACATCAAAATGACTTGATTTTTTATCTCCACTGTTGCTTAAGACTCAGAGAACTCCCCATAAAAATTTCAAAACATTTTGAGCTCATGTGAAAACTCAAATTGATTTTCTAAGTTAAATGACGTTTTTAACACTAAAGAGATTTTGAATAATCAAAATATAACTCAAAAAATTATGAAACTAGTTTTTGGATTTCTCTGTGATCAGGAGAATTTTCTAAAAATAAAATGCTGTTAAAATAAAAACTTCAGTTTTAGCTTATTTTTAAATATTTAAATAAATTAAAAATGATAAATGTCACAAAAATAATAAAATTCATGGAAATGTTCTAAATTGTTTTCTAAGCATTTAAGAACAATTGGAATATTTTTCGTGACTTTCTAAATGAAGATATTGAATTTTAAAGCTTAAAATAATTTTTAAAGGCTAAAAAAAGGATTTTCAACAAAATAATTCTCATAAATCAAAGAAAAATCAAAAAAAATATAAAATTTGCTTCTCTAGGTTCTTTGAACTTAGGGAGATTTTTTTAAAAACATAAAAATTAATTTTCAACTCTTAAAATATTTGATAATTAATAAATACTCCAGAATATAAAATAATTCTAATAATTCACAAAAAATTCAATAAATCATGTAATTTGGTCCAAATGGTTCTCTAATCTAATTCTACCTCCAATAAAAATTTCAAGGGATTAGGCTTTGCCTTGGTCAAGTTATGGAATTTTCTTTGAAAAATCCTATTTTTGCACAAAAATAATATTGACCTCACTTTTGGTTGGGGTCTAGTTTTTTCTTTTTAGTTGCCTAAGGTCTAGCCATAGTACTTCTTGTTGACTATTCCTAGAAAATTATAAAAGGAACCCTCACCATTAGAAATTCTAAACTCCTCTTTACTCAACTTGAAGTTCTACATATTGGTCCTAATCTCTAGCACTTAGTAGGTGGAGTCACTATGGGGGAGCTTAAGAAGAGTTCCTATAGGACTATTGGACCTTAGGGTTGACCCTGGTTGTTGGTCTAGAGCTAAGGCACTCACCAGCAATCACCTCACTCACAACCACTCACAAGCATAAACCAAAATTTCTTGACTTTGATCCCTTAATCTTTTGGGATACTCATATAGATGGTCCCCTAAACCCACTGGCCCTAGGCTAGTGTTTAGGTAAGACCAGTACATAGAGGACCCAAAATGGGGTTTCCATTGGTCCATGGCTTATTTATGGTGGTTGGCACCCAAACTCTACCAAAATGCCTAACTTAGCCTTTTGCCCCTAAACTCTCAAAAATTACATAGATACCCTTGGGACCCTAAATTTGGCCAAAATTCACAAATTTACCCAAAATACCCAAATTTATTCAAAAATGTTTTCAAACCTTTTGAAAACACCCAAATTACCCAAAATCACCAAAAATTATCAAATTACCAAAATACCCCTCTTTAGCCCAAATTTCCAAAAATTCTAAAAAAATTCCAAAAATTACCAAAACTTTTCAAATATTCTTAATTTCATTTTTCTAAACTACCACATGACCAAATTTTGCCAATTTGACCATTTTGACCAAAATCTCCAAATTGCCTTTAAAGGCCCAATTTCTCCAAATACACTTCAAATGTCCATCAAATTGGTCGCCATTTCCAACAAATTCAATCCTAAACTCAAATTCTCCTTTCATATGACCAATCTAAACCAAATCCAAGATCAATGGGCCCATTCTTTGAGCCTAATTTTGATCCAAATCAAAAGCCCCAATTTTGGCCACATGACCTAATCTCACCCAATTAAACTTATGGCCCACTCAATTTGCCACAATTTATGTTGAAAACTCTTCATAACATTCCCATACATCATACTTGACCTTCAATTGGCCTTGGTAAAGCCTCAATTTCATTTAATTTTGACTTAAGTCCAAAAGCCCCAAATTGGTTATGCCTCCGAATTTCACCAAATTGATTGCCTTTACCCAAAAATTGGCACCCAATTTTTGTTGAAAACTCTTTATGATGTTCCTACTGACAATTTTAAATAATCAATTTGGACTTAGCCCAAGTATAGCCCAATCTAAACCCAAGTCTAGCCCAACATGCCCAAAATGACCAAATCTCCAAAATCCTTCAAATTGACCATCCAATTGAACTCAAAATCACTTCAACCCTTCACCAAAAATGTTCATTAAAATCATCTTCATAAAATGCATCAATCAATTGGGTCAATTTACATGGCTAACCTAGCCAAACTGAATTTTTGGTTATTTGAACCAACATTGGACCCATGCACTAAAATTACTCAAACCACCCCAAACTCCACAGCCATTAGTTGGACCTAGTGACCCCATAAAACCACCTAAGCTAAGAGATGGACCAAAGGTCCCCTAAAGCAAGGAATTTTGATTCTATATTTGCTTAAGCCTTGGATATTTTTTCCAAAACTAAACCTCAACTCTTTTAATTGCTTTCATATATTCCCCTGGCTCACCTGACCACCTAGCGACCTCCCCTGGCCTGGCCGATAGGCCTAGTGGCCGGAAAACACTAAAACTGTGAGCTACCCCCATGGAATCAAACCCATTTCAAACCTAGAGGCCACATCATCCAAATCAAATGTTAGAGCCTCTTTGTCCTCCACCTAAGCATCATTTTTCACCCCCTAATTGGCAATGACAGCAACTCTAAAGCCAATTTTATAAAAAGCTCCCCTCCATGGCCCTGGAAAGAAAGATTAAATTTTCTCAGAGAGAGCCCTCCAAATTGCTCACAGAGACTCTTTGAGACCTCCTCAGCTCAAGCCAGCCACTTTCCCCCACTGATTCTCACTGGGGAAGCTCAATTTTGAGCTCAAACTTCTGCCTAAAATCAGGATAGAGCTCAATACACCTTCACAGTTCACCAAACTCAAATTAAACTTACCCACACCTTCACCATAGTGAAAGAAGGAGAAGCCCCATCAAATCCCCCTTCCATAGAGACCCAAACATAGCTCTAGACCAACACCTGAAATCGAGCTTGGTCGAATTCATACCTAGACCTTTCACCACAGTAAGAGGCTTAATCCCTAGCCTCTTTGGACCTCAACGAATGTGTCAAGCACCTCTGACTGAAGCTTCCCTTCTTAGAGCAAAGGTATTGAACTCCCTCTCTTATCAAGCCTATTTTGATTCTCCATTTTATTAGGCTTAATTTCATGGCATCTTAACCATATAGAAATGTTCCTCTAGTCTAGACAAGCATTTAAAAAAAATCATTCAATTTGGTTGAGAAATGATGGAGATATCAAGCCTTAAAGATGGACGGTTCTCAAACTAGACCATTGCGAATGATGACGAAGAGTCGTCTGATCGTACGTTTATCTCATCAATGGATGAGCTCATATCGGACAGTGCTTTCTTACATGAATAATGGGCTTAGTCACCACTGAGGTGGATGACGGCATCAAATAGGAGCCCGCCGCGTGGAGCTTCGGAGTCGCCGTAGGTTGACATGGTGACGCGCGTTTAAATAGGTAAATAGGAATTTAATTAAATCAAAAAATGTCCCTAAACGTTGAAAATTCATATCTTGGTGTAGAAAAATCATAAAAATAAATTAAAAATACCCTAGTGCTTAATGAATAGAGGAGAACAATGTGGAAATGGTTTGAAGTTTATTTGATGCATATTTTTTTAATTAAATAAATATTGTTTTGAGTCTTTTAATTCTCCATGCATGTAGACATTTCACCATAGCTTGATATTTTGGCATGTTGTTACCCTTATCATGGGGAACATTCTCTGATTTTTCTAAAGTCATCAAAGATCTCTAGACAAAGATTCATATTTTTCAAGCATATGTCTATTATTTGCATAAATTAATCATAATAATTAGCATATTGCTTAGAAAAATCCAAGAAAATTTTGGTAGGTCTACTATGACCGGAGAACAACTTGAAAAATATTTCATGAGCGAAGTCATTCAAAATGCACCAAATCTTTACAAACTCTAAAACACAAAAATAATTCATTTTGGGAAATACATACTTCAAAATGACTTGATTTTCTTATCTTCACTGTTGTTTAAGACTTAGAGAACTCCCATAAAAATTTCAAAATATATTGAACTCATTTGAGAATTCAAATTGATTTTCTAAGTTAAATGACATTTTTGACACTAAAATGATTTTCTATAATCAAAATATAACTCAAAAACTTATAAAAATTAGTTTCTTGAGTCTCTCTGTAATTAAAATAAAAATTTCATTTTTAGCCTATTTTTAAATATTTAAAATAATTAAAAAATGATAAAAATCACAAAAATAATAAAATTCATAAAAAAAGATGTTCTAAATTGTTTTCTAGGTATTTATGAACAATTGAATTTTTTTTCCTGACTTTCTAAATGAAGATATTGAATTTTAAAGCTTAAAATAGTTTTTAAAAGGCTAAAAAATGAATTTTCACAAAAATAATTCCAATAAATCAAATAAAAATCAAAAAAATGTAAAATTTGTTTCCATAGGTTCTCTGACCTAAGGGAGAATTTTAACAAAAATATAAAACTTAATATTCAACTCTTAAAATATTTTATAATTAATAAATGCTCCAGATATTAAAATAATTCTTTAAATTCAAATATAATTCAATAACTCATGTAATTTGGTCCAAATTGTTCTCTAATTTAAGTCTACCTCCAGTAAAAATTTCAGGAGATTAGGCTTTGCCTTCATCGTGTTATGAAATTTTCTTTGAAAAATCCTATTTTTTGCAAAAAAAAAATTATGTAAATTAAATAAAATTTTGAAAAATCACATTTTCTCCTTTCATGTCTTGATTGACCGATGAGTAAGGTAAGATAAAAATTTTAAAGTCATTTGAATTAAATTTTGAAAAATTATGAAGTGATAGAGCCTTAGGGATAAAAGTGTAATTTTGGAAGTTTAGACTTAATTAACATTTAGGCTTAATTCAAGGAGGGAAAAGGGTAACCTCTGATTTTAAATAATTCATTTGCATGATTTAAACCAAAAGGGGATTAATTGGTAGAAACCAATCTCATTATTTACTAATTAAAAAATAAAATTGTAATTTCCTAAAATTATTAAAATTTGGAAGTTCATTAAATTAAATAACCTTAAACTTAGGGGTATGACTTTGGAAGCTGATAACTCACTAATTTAATACGCTTATTTGAGGTTCAAATGATTTTCAAAAGCTTTAAAAATGAATCATCATCACTTAAAATTTTAATCTCTTTCAAAAATAACTAAGACATCTACCAAAACCTTAAGGGCTTAGTAGTGACCTGGGTTAAATCAAATATGACTAAATGAGGATTAGAAAAGTGAACATAATTAAAATTGAACATCTTTAAAACACTATAAGCCCAAATTAAAAAGTTAGTTGAGTGCCTTGATAACATTAACTGCCCCTTTTAAGGGTCTTCACCCACATAATTTACAAATTAAATCACAAATGATAATTACCCCACACTTAGGGGTAATTGAAACATCAATGTTCACTGAGCATTAAAAGTATTTTTGTAGGATGGATTTATTAAGCAACATAATAAGTTAAAAGGAGCTCGAGCTTTTTCACCAGGCGGTGAGAGGAAAGCATGGGCCTGTTTCTTCCTCCAAATGTGTTGGATACCTCAGAGGTCTACTAAACTTAATGTGTTTTGCTTAACAAGAATCATCCTTAAACAAACTAATAAGGACCCACCAAGATATGACGTAGGGTTTAGGTAACCAAAACTTTACTTTCCTACTTCATATAAAATGCCCTGACATGAATTTTGAGTTCTTAGGTGGTGGAACCAGAAGTCTCGTCAAGTACGCTTTTAGAGTTTACAGCGCCGTCTTTCCTTTGATGTTAACACAAACCTGCATGCTAAACAATGATGTACCCTGCATGAAAACTAAAATTATCAAGATAGCCACAAAACCAAAACCAAAACCAAAATTAAAATCAACCAAGATAAAATTCACCTCCACAACCTATAAGACAACTCAAAATTTAATCACAAACATCACACAAAACCATAACTACAACTAAATTAAGACATCTCTATCAAATAATCGTGAATCCCTCGGAGGAGGTAACATACGGTTGCTAATGAGGCTTCCCACAGTCTAAATGAAATTATGGAACTCATTAAGTTGAGTTTAAAAAATTCATTTGTACGAAGTGAATCCAATAGAAAATAGTGGTACCAGAACGAGGGAACCGTAGGATCCTAACCGATGTCGCTCAAGTCAACATTAACAGCCCCCAAAATTTAAAGTACTTCAACCATAGGGTCACCTGATTTGACATCATAACTTGACACCCTAGAAAACTCAAACTCGTCACGGTAAGGAGCTTGGAGCTAGCATGGTGGGCAGTACGGCCATCTTCAACAGCAAAACCTATCTTCCCCAGCTAAAACAATTTCCTTCCATAGAATTAAACAACAAAGCCATAAGACTTTGAGGTAGTTTGCTTATGCAACATAAATCCTCACGTCCTCTTTAGGCCTTTGTACAGCTCTGCTGTACAATTGAAGCCCTAACTCGTCCATAATTTGAGGGTTATCGTTCATCACGACCTAAATCCTTACATCTTCCAGGCTATTTGTGTGACCATTCCACACAAATGGAAGTCCTAATTAAATAAAATTGGCAGGATGAAACACTCAAAAAATTTCTCAGGATAGCTTGGAAAGTCACTGAGGTTCTCCCCAAGATCTATGACATACCCTAGTTCTTCCTACTTTGGACTCTACAATAAATGTTCCAAATTTGAACTATTCTCATTTCACACCTCTTTATCTGATTTCGTTGAAAATTCCTATCCTTTTGAAATTTTTGAAGATAATATTTCCAAATTTTTATCAAAAGTTTTCTTAGATGACTTTGGTCATTTAAGATGTAATTAACTACAGGGGGTTGCCGTTATAGGAAACTTCTCGGAACCCATCTTAATATAAGCCCTATTTAATTCTTCATATTAAATAGAAAAAATTGTCGGCAAATAAAATGATTTCAGAGACCAAATGGATGTCATACACTTCTCAGTTTATTTGATCGAGCCTCATCCTCAAGCCCTGTGTTTATTCTTTGAGATAAATACAGGATTTGGGGTACAACGCTCTTTCATTTAAACTATGAAAGATATGGGGTTAGTTTGATTTCATATTTTTTCTAAACATTAAAATGTCCTTCCAAAACGGGCGACAAGATTTCAATTTTGGTGACCGACAGTTTTTTACAGGCAACTCCTCCAACCAAAAATAGTGCCGACAGCTTATGGCGACTCCGCTCGGGTGAAATTTCTCTTTCCATTTAAATCAGGAAAGTAATATTTTAATATATCACTAATTTTTCCATGTACCTCTTGGACCAAATTACTCTTCTTCTGTTGACATAATTTACCTATTTTTATCTTGGGAAAGTACGGCCAACACTTTGGACTTCAGGATTGTCTGTTCAATCACCTTTGAGCAGAGAGGTTTAAGAGGCCATTGAGGACTTTAAATCTTCATGAGGGGTCGGACCCCAATAGGTGTGTTGGTGGACTAGTTCTACCTGAGCATTGTGTGTTGCTAAATGGGTCCTACACTGGGTCCTAAACACTTCACATCTCCCTTCCAAATCTGATTTGCTATTTTGCAAATTAAATCAAATTGTGTTGTGCTGTGCACGCTTTAAATATTTATTATATTAATTAAATTTTTCTACTTTCAAATTACCTTTTTATTAAACATTTTTAAATTCCGACAAACTAAGACTTACCCAGTTTACAAACCAACCTCTGTAAATTTTCAGTGATTGCACTAAAGATTACAAGGTTTTGGCCATATAGCTAACCCCAAAACTTTCTATTTTAAAGGTGCTACAATGGCCTACCCAATGCTGACATTTTCCTGCAACTTGCCAACAAGCCATGAAGCCTGCAATGTTGCTCCCACCATTAAGTTCGGAGCCAGGTTTGAAGACCTCGAGGTTATCCTTTGGAAGGCTCCATTCGTCGTGATGAAAGTCACTGCTCCAGAAGTTCAGGAACCGTCTGTTGAATTTGACCTGAACTATCTGCAGGACTTCCCTTCCTACAAGAAAGCAAAGACTACTGTTGTCTTCGTGGCACCTACCAAGCCTGTTGTCCCCACTGCTGCCAAGGGGAAAGAAGTAATGATCATTAAAGATCTGACTAAGGGATTAGCTGTCCCGCCTTCAGTATTTGAAATCGAATCAGGTTCAAAGACTACACCACTAACTTGAACCCAAAGGAAAAACCATAGCAGGAGAGTCAAGAGGGCCACTAAAGCTTAGGCTCCTAAGTAAGTACCTACTGTTGAAGAGCCTCACCAAGAGGAGTCAGAATTACCGGAAACATATCAACTTTTGCAGGGAAGTAGGTTCCGTCCTTTGATGGATACCAACGAGTATGAAAGTATCCAAAATATTGTCGTTACATTACCATCACTTCAGGGACAGGGTGTGGAGAGAAAGAAGTCTACTCCTATCACCCGAGTCAATTGAGTTTTTCGGAGGCTAGCCGCCAAAGAAGGTTGTTCAGTGAATGAACTACTTAAACGACTAGGACATGCAATATCCCCTCATGTGAAGAAAGAAAATTTAAAGGACGTCAGATCCTCCAAGCGATCTCAAAAGCTAACTGAGGCCTTGCCTACTCGTATTCCTGTGTGGTTTTGCTTGGGGAGCAGAGTTGATACCACCATAGTTGCCACCGAGTCAACCGTCTCTAGGACCGCAGGTCGTCGACCGGTTAAGTCAAGACTGGGTCCAAGAATCCTACCAATCACCCACTACAAGGATGTTCCTAAAATGCCAAAGGAAAAGATAAAGAGATTACCTAATATTGTAGTTGGTCTGCACCATGGCGAGCATACTCTTCCTCGGCATACTGATGTTTCTGCTAGGACACTTCGCCCTGAGACATCATCGTCAAGGAAAAAGGTATGGATACCCAATGTCTTTGTACCAATATATTCTGGTAAGCCCTCATGGCAAGATCATGGAATGAAGTCAGGGACCGAAGTATCAGACATCATCACAGCGATTGTCATTGAAATGGAAGAGCAAGAGGAGGAGGCCCAGCAGGGTCCTTTAGCTCATAGAACAATCAAAGAATTAGTGATCGAAGAAAAAGTTGAAAAGCTCAGGGCCAAAACTTTCGAGTTGGCTTGAGAACACGGAGTTTCCATTGACAACAATGATGAAGATTTTGACTATAATGACTACCTTGAAGAGGATTTCATGAATGTCCATGTCATCGAAACCAGAGCCGCTACATCTATGCTCGAGGCTCAACCTCTCATCTAAGAGAACGTCGTAGATGAGCTGCGCAGGGCTATCCTCATAAGAGATGAACAAGTTAGTCAACTGGAGAAAAGGATAGAAGAGATGGCCGCAGTGATGACCGCATGGCCACTATTCAAGGGCAATCACAAGCACCGCAACTAGCATCTCCAGATATCAACCAACTAGAGATAATACACATTATAGATGAAAGAAGAGAAGTTGCCTCAGAAAACAAAAATGAGCAACAAAAGAAGGATTTTCCATCAGGCGCCATGTCGAATAAAGAATTCAAGCACATGGTCAAACAAGTTCGGGAGGTCTTAACCCAATCTAAGAGTGGTGCATTGATTCTAAAGGGTAGACCTTACCCGAAAGAGTTTGATGCCATGCCCTTCCTCAAGGGTTTCATGGCCCCAAACTTTAAAATATTTGATGGGACTGGAAATCCCAGACAACATCTAGCACACTTCTGAGCCAGTTATGGCAACACAAGTAGTAGCAAGGCTTTACTCTTCCAACAATTTGTCAGCAGCCTGTCAGGGATGCCTTTGATTGATATGTTGATTTGCCAAACGGATCAGTAAAAATATTTGCCGAGCTGGAACAATTATTTGTGAAAATATTTGCCAAAGTGCAACATCATGTCTCTATAGGAGAGCTCATGATGGAAAAGCAAAAGCCCAACAAGACGTTAATGGGTTATATTTTGAGGTGGAGAAACCTTAGCATGAAATGTGAAACTCAGCTACAGGAACATCATGCAACTGAGATTTTACCCAAGAGAATTCATGGACAAGTAGCTTTCATGCTTAAGGGACTCACCATCAAATCCTTCGAGAAGCTACTCAGTAAAGCCAACAGTCTTCAAGAGGAAATCAAACATATGGATTCACACGAGAAGTTCAAGACAACTAGAGTGTTTGAGAAGAAATCAGAAACAGTAGCGATTGTCGACAGAGGAAAACGGCCAATGAAGATATATGCAAAAAATCCTTATCAGTCTTCATCACAGCAGGCTCAGAAATAGAATAGCCAGTCCAGTCAGCGATCACCTCAAGAAGGGTTACCTCAAACAGGGAATAAGAGAATATATTTGGCAGAACAAAAGAAAATCGTGTATTCTTTCAAAAATGAAGTTGTATCCAAAATGTTTACAAGTCTGATAAAGAAGCTTGAGTTTAGACTCCAGATCTAAAGAAGCCCGAAGAGGTCAATAAAAAGGATGAACCAAATTATTGCTCGTATCACTGATTGCTCGGACACACTACAGAAGAATGCTTCATCTTTAAGTATTGACTCGAAAAGAATCTTAAAGGAGGGAATATAACGATCGTGAAAGAATATTTAACAGAACCTAAAAAAGGTTCTATAAATATAATTTTGGTCGAACCAATCTCTCTGATTGATCCATATACCAGAAACGAGGGATCGAGTACGACTTGTGACAAACTCAAGAAGGTCCTAAATCAAATCTAGAATTCATCGAAAAAATCTTCCACATACACTGGAAAAGATGGATGGAGTACAGTTTGGAGCAAATCGTCTCAAAAAATATTAAATCAAATCCAGAACGCCTTGAAATAAGCCTCCGTTCAGAATCTTCAGTCTGCCAAGACTGAGATGAAGATTTCACCATAAGAGCAATCATCGTCAAAGAAAAAGAAGAAGAAGAACACTACCACAAAGATTGATAGTGCGGAGGGTAGGATAGGAGTTGCCTTTGCTAGATTCGTTGTCTCAGATTTGGGGAAGAAAATCCTCCAACCTTTGACTTTGTATGATTATCTTTTTGCCCCTCCGGGGACTTATGAATATAATGATCATGATTTTGGATACATTTTAACTATTTTCAGTGATGGCGCAATTGATTATGATAAATTTAACTTTAATCTCAATTTCCAAAATGATCCTCAAATTATACTTGAGTCCAACGAACTCATTAACAATATTGAAGAAGACATCAACGATAACTGCTATGACAACACCGGAAGTGAGGAGCCAATCCTCGAGCACCATGATGCACTGCTTGCCATCAACTTAGATCTTTCTGAAAAAGAAGAAACACCAAAAAATTCAACAAAGGTACCTCAAGAAGAAGAAATTACAAAAATAAACCTAAGGAGCGGGAAAGTGTTACCCCTGAGAACAGCTTCGGTGGACAAAGGAAAACAAATAGTAACCCGAGAAAACTTACCTCCACCTCCACCGGTGGAAGAACCACACAACCAAAAGAAAATTGAAGGACCATACAAAGTGGATTACAATGTGCTAGCTCATCTTAGGAAGTTGCCGGCCCGATTAAACATCTATGATGCTCTGATCCTATCAAAGGAGATGAGAGAGTTTCTGGTTACAACATTGCTCAACCCAGAGATTTTCTTAGCCCAGTTAGCCAGTACATCCTCATATGAAGTTTGCTCGTTGAAAGAATAGCCCGGGGTGACCTTCACAGAAGAAGATTTGCTGCTCGGTACCGCCGACCACAACCGACCACTCTACATCTCCATTAACATTGGCATATTTGTGTTGTCCAGTGTTTTAGTAGATCCTGGAGCATCTCTCAAATTGATGAGTCTACGGACATTGGCTTATTTGGACATCAAAGCTCAAGAGCTTACAGCCAATAAAATGATGTTAAGATAATTCAAACAAAAGGGAAAAAGAACCCTCGACCGTGGATTCATGAACACAACATGGTTCTGTTGTCTCTACACAAGTGCGTCAAGTACTACAAAGAAGGACAAGAACATTGCATCAAAGGAGATCTACAATTATTTTCAATGCATGAAGTTGGCATTCATGAAGATGCTGCCTACTACGCGCCTTCAAAGAAAATTGTCTTCTTTCGCAAAATTACAACCAATAAAGGTAAAGATCTAGAAGTAAATAAAAGAGACTTCATGTTCTACGAAGTAAATTGTCTCCTGCTGATGTTCAAATGAGGGAATACCCACTACAACTACCGACTCCCAGTACAGTGGAATATTATAAAATAAGCAAAGTAAATAAAAGAGACTTCAAGTTCTACGAAGAAGTACAGGGAAAATTCATCAACATACTGAAGGGATTAGAACTGTATACCAGAGCCTTCTCAGAAACTAACAAACAGAGTATTCACAACTGCATTTTTGACCTAAGGGATAGAGGTCAAGCAGGTTTACTTATGGAAAGGACCTATTCTGAGCTAAGGAAATGGATGCAAGGAAATGGGAGAATTACTATCTAGTGTGGCTGCTGCTACAACTTCACAAATGATAGACAGAGGAATCTGCCTAGGATTCTCAGACACGATCAAGTAGATCCACTATCGCCAATGATAAAGTGGATGATCAAAAGAATGGTCAGATGGAGTATTCTGCCCACTACCTGCACTCTAAATAGTTGTATTATCAACATCTAAGACTAGGATGATTGCTTTCCTCCACACATCAATCACCATGACTTTGTGAGGCCTTTTTGTACGGTCTAATTCATGAGTAAAAGTAACATCTTATTTAGGAAAGAAATTAACATCGTCAACTCTGGTGAGTTCAGAGGCTCTGTGGAGATTCCCCTACCTGTTGGCTCAGTGCTTGTTCTTAAAGACAACGATGCAGACTTTGCCAAGCATTGCATTCCAGAAGTGTGGCACCGTAGGGTGTTCGTAACCTTCAGACAAATGGACGACAACAAGATGTCGCACGGATTTCAGCCAGATCTAGAGCTGGAGGAACTACTACCTTACGAGCTTTGAGTGAGTTGCACCTCTAAGCACATACAAAGGGAACCCTTGTCCTGTAGAATGACTTAGAAGTTCAGCTCGATCAGGAGCTCGTCATAGCAGAAATAGACAGTCAGAGGATTCCTTTATACTTTAGTACATTATAGCAATGTGATATGTACCAGAGATGCTCAGCCTATGATGTGTACTTGGTATGAGATATTTTGGATGTACTTTGATGCATTTTACATATTGTACTTTTTGGGGTGTTGACATACACTTGATTTGTAACATTTTGTTGGAGCAGATTAATAAAGTTTCTTTCAAAAATGTGCCTTTTTGTGCTATGGATAGAAGCCACGAACCACATGTTGGTTCAAAATTACAACGAACAAAGAACAAAATGACAAACAAAAAAATTTTAATGATAATAAAATTTATACCAAAATAACCAATAAACAAACAATAAAACAACACTCTTTTGAAAAAAAAAATTTAACCAACTAAAATCAAATTTTGAAAAAATATTTTGAAAAATTAAATATGATAAAAAAAATAAATTTTTTGAGTATATTCTCTCAATTTTGGAGTTTCTTACTCTTTGCTCGCGTAGCACAACTATCTTTGTCTGCACTAATTCTCTTCACATCCCCGAGGAATTTCACATTCTGCACAAAGTCCCACAAAATTCTACATATCTTCTTCAATAATGTCAACCTTTTTCACATGACACATATCTTTGGGTTTAACACCATCAATTCTCATTTTTGAATCAGTCTCTAATTTCTAATTCACTACTTTTGAGGTCAGTCCTTACCTTCTGAAGCTCCCTTTTGAGATTGATCTTTACCTTTCAATTCTCATTTTCGAATCAATCACTAATTTTTGATTCACTCCTTTTAAGGTGGGTCCTTACCTTCTGACGCTCTCTTTTGAGATTGATCCTTACCTTCAATTCTCATTTTAGAATCAGGCCCTAATTTTTTATTCACCTTTTGAGGTCAGTCCTTACCTTCTTACGCTCTCTTTTGAGATAGATCCTTACCTTTTAATTCTCATTTTATAATTAGTCCCCAATGTTTGATTCACTACTTTTGAGGTCAGTCCTTGACCAAGGAAAAATATTTTGAGATTTTCATACTTATTTTACACAAATTTTGATGATATTGCACTTTAAAGAAAGGTATTTTTGATGTTTTGTTGCAGGTATGTTGAATTATGGTCATTGGAGCAAAAAGATGCAAAAAGGAGTGAATTTCGAGCAAAAATGACCAAAATATGAAGATTTGATCTTGGGCGCCAACAGCGAGCTCGACGCCGCCGACGGCTAGTTTTTCTCGAGAGTCCAGAATTAAATATTCTACAAGGCCGCCGACGGCGAGTACGTTGGTTCTCTCAGCAGATGCATTGAATGTGGACAATTTTTTAAGGGACGCTTGGGCAACCCTTGAAAACTCTTCTACAACTTTAAGAGAAACATTTGGAAGTAGAAAAAAAGGGTGTTCATGCGTACCTACGGGTGTCCGCTGAGTCTTTGTTGTTTGGGGTGCCCACGGGTGTCCGCTAAGTCTTTGTTGTTTGTGGTGCCCATTAGAGTTTAGAGAGTGGTTAGTATTATGAGGAATTCCTTGAGAGATTATAAGAGTGGAAGGATAGTGAGAGATTTCTTCCTCCTTACCGCTTTGAATGAGAATTCTATGTGTTATAAAGAAAGGAAGAGTTTCAGAGGAACTTCGAGGAGTTCGCTTGGGGAGGAATTAGAGATAAGTTGTATTTACTTGTTAAAGTTTGTATGACTTTGCTTTTATATACCAATTTCAAGTTTTATCATATCTTCTGCATGAGTTCTGAGTAGATTTCTCTATCTTTCTCCTTATGCTTTGAATTTTATGAAAAGGTGATTTGAATTGGTTGTGCCATGAGAATGTTAAAGAAGTTGTGATGATCTTTTCACTTCAATCTTAATTTACTTTCAATTTGGACAATTGATTTGTTAAAATATGTTGAGTTTTATAACTAATGTGAAGATTACAGCCAAGATTCAGAGAGGTCAAAGTCCTTAAAAGTTGGGTGCAAATAAATAGGGAAATAAAAATTATCGGGTATAGAATTGGATATTTTAGAGTGACAGACTAAAATTTTCAATTCGGTCCTATCGTTTGGGTGCTGAAGTGTAGATGTTAGCCCTCATGCAAGGGGAATGTGGGAGCTCCAAAGTGAGAGTCAGTATTCTCCCAGCCTAGCAACAGATTCATTAACCAAGCATAGGATTAATCAATGCTCTTTATGCCTGGTCCAAAGGGTAAGGAATAGGTATGCTCCTATTTGGCACAATACAATTTGAACTGATTAAATTTATCCATTCACTTAAATTTTTTGACAAGGAGAATTATGCTTTCTTACATATTGAACTTCACATTAGAAACTTTATTAGTAGAATTAGTTAATTAAGAGTTTATTAAAATTGCATTTTTATTTCAATTGCCTATTAGTGACAAATATGCAAATTGAACTATATTGTTGTGATTAAGTATTGATTTTTTAAATCTTAGTTCGTAGCTTCTAATATTACTCCCTGTGGGATCGATATCCAGGACTCCATTAGAGCCCTGTATTACTTGAGTGATACGTATACTTGCGTTGATAAGTGTCACTTTACAATTATTGAATATTTTATACACAACTTTATGAAATCTATAATCGTTGTCAAGTTTTTGGCACCATTGCCAGGGATTTAAATCTTCTAGCATAAGTATCAAATTCTTGTATTTTTAAGCATATATAAAGTTGCTGTCAAGTTCTTGGCACCATTTTCGGGGAGTAAAAATTAGATTTTTTTAAAAAAAAAACATAATTAGAGTAACGGACAAATTAGTACTTATTAGAAAATTTTTACTTGAATTGCAACTTATTTTCATATTTAGTTTAACTATTTTTCTGTGTACTGATTTCAATTGTATGCGTAAATTTGGACCTGAAAATCTTATACCCTATGATTTAGAATTAGAACGCACTGTTAGGAGAATTAGAGAACTATGAAAAGAACCTAGAAATCCTGACACAATGGAAAATAATGTGAACAATCAAGGAATAGAAAATGAACATCAACCTAGACCTCTACGAGATTATGCAAATTCTACCGTAGATGAAATTCACTTATCTATCCAAAATCCTGATGTAACTGTTAATTCATTTGAGCTCAAATCTATTATTATCCAAATGGTACAAAACAATCAATTTGGAGTTACACCAAATGAAGATCCTAATTTACACCTCGCTAGTTTTTTAAAACTTTGTGTTACCTGTTAATATGACAGAGTTTCGAACGATGCTATTAGAATTAGAATTTTTCCTTTTTCACTTAGGGATAAGGCTAAGATGTGGTTAAATTTGTTAGCCCCTGGATCTATTAGAACTTGGGGAGAACTTTCACAGAAATTTCTATTCAAATATTTCCCTCCATCCAAAACTGCTAAACTTAGAAATGACATAACATCATTTTGTCAGATTGATGAAGAGTCAATATATTAAGCTTGGGAGAGATTTAAAGATCTTCTTAGGAAGTGCACACATCATTTGTTACCAGATTGGTTGATAATTCAAACTTCTTACAATGGATTAGTGGGATCTCTTAGATCGATTATAGATGCTGCGGCTGGTGGTTCTTTAATGTCAAAACCTTTTGATGAGGCTTATTCGTTAATAGAAGAGATGGCTACCAACAATTTTCAATGGCCCTCTGAACGGGTAAATCCTAAAAGAGTAGCTAGTATCCATGATTCTGATGCAATATCTATGTTAGCTTCACAGATTGCTGCAATATCAAAGAAATTAGATGATTATGGAATGAATTATTCTCCAACACCTACTATGATGGAAGAGAATTCATCTGGGCAATTTGTGGATGTTCATCCTTCTTATGAGACTTTAAATGTTGTTAACAATAGACCCAACAATCCTTATTCGAAATATTATAGCCCGGGATGGAAGAATCATCTTAACTTTAATTGGAATAACAATTCTTCTACAAATCAACAATGGGCAAACAACCCAATAAACTCGTTGCAAAATTCATCCAACCAAGAAAATGTATTATAGACCTTCTTATCCACCAGGATTTAACAGTAACACTCAATTTAAGGAAAAGAAGTTGTCTATGGAAGAGCTGATGTTAAACATAGTGAACCCATTAGGAAAATCATCCAACCAAGGAAATGTTAACTATAGACCTTCTTATCCTCCAGACAGTAACACTCAAATTAAGGAGAAGAAGTTGTCTATGGAAGAGCTGATATTAAACATGGGTCCACAATTGTGTAACACTCAAATTAAGGAAAGAAGTTATCTATGGAAGAGCTGATATTAAACATGGGTCAACAATTAGAAATTCATCCAACCAAGGAAATGTTAACTATAGACCTTCTTATCCTTCAAGATTTAACAGTGCACTCAATTTAAGGAAAAGAAGTTGTCTATGGAAGAGCTGATACTGAACATGGGTCAACAATTGCATAATCAAGGAAATCAATTATAAAATCAAGGAAACCATTTACAAAATCAAGGAACTGCTATCAATAATATTGAAAATCAATTGGGGCATATCGCTACTGCGCTTAGTAACCGAACATCACGAACTTTTCCTGGTACTGTGGAACCAAATCCTAAAGATCAAGGAAAATAACAGATAAAAGCGATGCAATTAAGAAGTAGAAAAGAATTGGAAACAAGAGTGCATAAAGAAACAAAAACTAAGGCGATTCAATTACGAAGTGGAAAAGAATTGGAGACAAGAGTGCAATAAGAAATAGAAACTGAGAAAGAGAAAGTGGATACAGAAAAAGAAAAGGATCATGAATACCCAGATTTAGAATATCCACTAACACCAATGAAAATTACTGTGGAGAAACCTCCACCACCGTTTCCTCAAAGATTGAAGCAACACAAAAAGGATAAACAATTTTCCAAGTTTATAGATTTTCTTAAGAAATTAACGGTAAATATTCCTTTTGTAGAAGCTTTAGAGAAAATGCCACATTATGTGAAGTTTATGAAAGATAATTTGAACAAGAAAAGGAAGTTCACTGATAATGAGACTGTTACACTTAGCGAAGAGTGTAGTCCAATTATTCAAAAAAAGCTTCCTGAAAAATTAAAAGATCCAAGTAGTTTCACTATACCGTGTACTATCGTTGAAAGATTTTATGGAAAAGCTTTATGTGATTTTGGAGTCAGAATAAACTTATGCCTCTATCAATTTTCAAAACATTAGGATTAGGAGAAGTCTCACCTACTTCTGTAACTCTTCGGTTAGCGGATCATTCAGTTACTTATCTTAAGGGAATTATAGAAGATGTGTTAGTAAAAGTTGATAAAAATATTTTTCCTGTGGATTTTATTATTTTGGATATGGAGGAAGAAAAGGAAATACCTATAATTTTAGGGAGATCTTTTTTAGCTACTGGAAGAGCTATGATAGATGTTCAAAAGGGAGAATTAACAATGAGAGTTAACAATCAAGAAGTGACTTTTAACATTGTGAAATCTATGAAATACCCTGATGTTGAAAGAGATAATGAATGTTTTTGCATGAAAATTAGTGAACGTCTATTGAACGAGCATTTTAAAGAACATTTTGAAGAGAAAGTTTGAAGACGGATGGAAGTTATTTTGGATGAAATAGAAAATGAAGAATTAGATTATGTTCAGGAAAGATTTGAGATACTGGATATTATAAGAAATGCTGATAAGAATCTAGTTCCGTCAATTATAAAACCAAATGAACTTGAGTTGAAAATATTGCCTAACCACTTAAAGTATGTGTTTCTGGGAAACTCATCTACATTACCTATTATTATATCTTTAGAGTTAAATGATCTGCAAGAGCAAAGACTTTTGGATACATTAAAAAGATATAAGAAAGCTTTTGGTTTGACCTTAGTTGATATTAAAGGAATCAGTCATTCGATCTGTATGCACAGAATTATATTAGATGAACAATATAAACCAAGAGTTGATCCACAAAGGAGATTAAACCCAATGATGAAAGAAGTAGTCAAGAAGGAAATTTTGAAATGGTTGTACACTGAAATTATATATCCTATTTCGGACAGTGCTTGGGTAAGTCCAATTCATTGTGTTCCTAAGAAAGGAGGGGTGACTACTGAAGCACAGGATAATAATGAATTAATACCTATCACACAAGTTACTGGGTTGATTATAGAAAATTAAACACTACNGTGGCACATCTGCATTGATTATAGAAAATTAAACACTGCCACCAGGAAAGATCATTTTCCCCTACCATTTCTAGATCAAATAGTAGATAGACTTGCTGGGCACAAATATTTTTGCTTTTTAGATGAATATACCGATTATCATCAAATTCTTATTGCTCGTGTCAAGAAAAGACAACATTTACTAGTCCTTTTGGAACTTTTGCTTTTCGAAGAATGCCTTTTCATTTACTAGTCCTTTTGGAACTTTTGCTTTTCAAAGAATGCCTTTTGGATTATGTAATGCATTACTAGTCCTTTTGGAACTTTTGCGTTTAGAAGAATGTCTTTTGGACTATGTAATGCACCTGTAGCGTTCCAGAGATGTATGATGTCCATATTTAGTAAGTTAATTGACGATGGGCTGAAAGTATTTATGGGTGATTTCTCTGCNGAACTTTTGCTTTTGGAAGAATGCCTTTCGGATTATGTAATGCACCTACAACATTCCAGAGATGTATGATGTATACATTTAGTAAGTTAATTGATGTTGGAATAAAAGTGTTTATGGATGATTTCTCTGTATTTGAAACATCATTTGGCGCATGCTTAAATTATCTTTAAAAAGTTTTGGAGTTATGCAAAAGAACTAATTTAGTTCTAATTTAGAAAAAATGTCAATTTATGGTTGCAGGAGGAATTGTGTTAAGGCATAAAATTTTGGAAAATAGTATGGAAATAGACCCTGCAAAAATTCAAGTTATATCTAAATTAACACCTCCTACTAATGTAAGAGGGGTTAGGAGTTTTCTTGGACATGTTGGTTTTTACAGGCGTTATATTAAAGATTTTTCAAGAATTACCAAACCTCTATGCCAACTTTTAGAAAAGGACAAAAAATTTGAGTTTACTGAAGACTGTTTAAATGCCTTTGAGTTATTAAAAGAAAAGCTAATCACGGCCCCTATAATAGTTTCACCTAACTGGGAGAAACCATTCGAACTGATGTCTGATGCTAGTGATTATGTCATTGGAGTTGTTCTTGGACAATGGTATGATAAGATCTTTAAATTTATATACTACACTAGTAAAACTCTTAACTATGCTCAAATTAACTACACTGTTACTGAAAAAGAGTTACTGGCTATTGTGTATGCTTTTGACAAATTTAGATCTTATTTAATTGAGACTAAATGTGTTGTGCACGTTGATCACTCTGCTATTAAATATTTGATGCAAAAGAAGGATGACAAACCAAGGTTAATTAGATGGATAATTTTGATGCAAGAATTTTATTTTGTGGTTATTGATAGAAAGGGAACTGATAATCAAATTGTTGATCCTTTATCGAGATTAGAATATCATGAATTATCTAACACAGATAATGAAATTATAGACAGTTTCCTTGATGAACAACTTTATAATATTAATGAGTGGAAAATATCATGGTATGCTGATATTCTTAATTATATTGTTAGTGATATTTTGCCACCTATGCTGAGATTGCAACAGCAAAGAAAATTTATTCATGATGTGAAAGCATATTTTTGGGATGAGCCTTATTTATATAAACAATGTAAGGATCTTATTATGAGAAGATGTGTACCTTATGAAGAAACTAAATAAATTATTCAGAAATGTCATGATTTTGAATTTGGAGGACATTTTGGAATTGATAAAACTGCTTATAAAAATTTACAAGTTGGATTCTATTGGCCTACTCTCTTTAGAGATGTTTACAGATACATAAAATCTTGTGATCGATGCCAACGAGTAGGCAATATATCTACAAGAAATGAAATGTCTTTGAATTTCATGTTAGAAGTTGAGATCTTTAATGTTTGGGGATTAGAAACTTATACATATTAGTTGTGGTAGACTACGTTTCAAAGTGGATTGAAGCACAAGCTTTACCTCATTGTGATGCAAAAAGTGTTTCAAGTTTTTTAATGAAAAATATTTTCACTAGATACAGAATGTCGAGAGTGATTGCCACTGACGGAGGATCCCATTTAAGGAATAAATACATTCAGAGATTGACAAAAAAGTTTAATGTTATTCATAGAATCTCTACTTCCCATCACCCTCAGATCAGTGGGTTAGCTGAAGTTTCTAATAAAGAGATTAAACAAATATCGGAAAAGACTGTAAACCCTAGTAGAGTAGATTGGTCTACTAGACTGGATACTGCATTATGGGCTTACAGGACTGCTTATAAAACTCCTACTGGAATGACTCCTTAGAGGCTGATTTTTGGAAAGACTTGTCATTTACTAGTAAAATTGGAGCATAAACCATATTGGGCGATTAAAGAATTCAATTATAATTTAAAAGATGCTGGTGAGAAGAGATTGTTACAAATGAATGAATTGAAAGAATTAAGAAATGAATCTTACGATAACGATGAAATTTATAAGGAGAAACTAAAGTTATGGAATGAACGAAAGATTAACCCAGAAGAACTTTGAACCAGGACAAGAAGTTTTGCTTTACAATACTAGGCTGAAGTTATTCCCTAGGAAATGAAGAACTTTGAACCAGGATAAGAAGTTTTGCTTTACAATACAAGGTTGAAGTTATTCCCTGGGAAATTGAAGTCTCGTTGGTTAGCACCCTTTACTACCCTTTACTGTGACTCGATTTTATACTTACGGAGCTATTGAAATTGAAGATCAAAAGAATGGGAATAGATTTAAAGTAAATGAACACATATTAAAATCGCTTTTAAAGAGGTTTTAATGGTCAGTCAACCTGAATAATATCTGAATAGGTCGGGCTGACGACTTTAAACCAAGCGCTTTATGGGAGAGAACCCATAGTTATCTTTATTTTTATTGCGATTATAATGTTTTTGTTTGAAATTATCGTTAGTTTATGGTAGTATTGAACTCTACGACTTGTATTTACCCTTGAATCATCATAAAAATTGGATCCATAGGGAAAATTGGAACGCATTCAGACCAGAGCAAAACTGTGAAATTTCTGCCTTGGGCGCCAATGGCAGGCTCGACGCCGCCGACGACGGGTTTTTCCTGAGATTCAAGACAATTTAATCTCAAGGCTTGTCGACGGCACCATCAACACCACCGATGGCGAGAACGGCAAGATGACAGTTTCTGGAGTTTGAAATGTTGGTTTTTGGCAGTTTTAGGGGAGATTTACTCCCTATAAACTTTCAAACTCGGTTCTTAAATTCATATTACCCAAAAATGAATTGAAACTCCACCAAATTTACCCTATGGCTTATAATTCCACTGAAAACCCTAGATTTCGAGTGTTCAATTGGAGAATGTTCATTAGTTCTGAGGCGCAACGAATCTTCAACAAAGTGATGATAAAGAGGAGATTAATCAAAGAAAGAGGATTTGTGAATCGAGGATTGAACAATCCTTTGACAGTAATTGAAGAGATGATTGTACGATGACGATGGGAAGTGTTGTGCTACACTGCTGCAACCGTAGTCGTTCTTATGGTGAAGGAGTTTTATGCTAATTTGCATGGAATCAACCAGAGAGTCTTCTATGTGTGAGGCAGATGGATAAATTTTACTCCTACATAGATTAATGAGTTATATATGATCGAGAATGTTTTTGTCTTACATTATTCTAACTTCGTCCCTACAAGAAATCTGATGAATGAGATCTACCAATTTTTTTACGGACAAGATTGAAGACTGGGAATTGAGGGAAAACGGGTATGTTAGTTTCTTTGCTACACTTCTAAACCCCGTTTCTAAACACTGAAACTTCTTCATTTCTACAAAACTATTACCGACAATGAGGATCGATAAAGTTACTAAGGAAAGTGTTATTCTGAATTACTGTATTCAAATGAGACTGCCGTTTGAACTGGATTGATAACTGTGAAGTCTGTTTTGGGCCTGATCGTTCATGGATCAACTTATGGGCTTGAACATCCTTCAACAATCTTCTTACTCTGCAGTCAGTTCCAAGTATCTTATGAGAATTGGGAAAAGGTACTTCTACCTTGGAAGCCTTTGGACCCAACCCAGAAGTTCCCAGCCAATGAAGATGAGAATGATATGACTATTATTACGGATCAATCGTCTCAGAATTCACTTCCTATTTGGCCTCTAGTTTTGGACAAGATATTAGTGATCCTGCACATAATCAAGAAACTGGAGAAAGAGGTACAAAACGTTATGAATACAGTTAACAATATCTCTGAAATTCATCTAGATTGGAGGATGAAAGAGCATTTTGATCACTCTAGACATATCGAAGGAAGTTTGATACGATTGATGAGAAAGATGGGATTGATAGAAGAGGAATCTACTGAATAATTCCCATACCAACCCTTCTATAACCTCTTCATTCATGTTCAATCGACGGGTGATGTCAGAGGAGAAACAAGCATTGAATCGGAGGAGTAGTAAATTTACTTTACTACCTATATGTCTATGTGTGTAATTTGATTCGAACTTATGTGTTTGATTTACTTTCAAATTTTGCTTTTAGATCTCAGTATAGTTGAGATTGAGCATAGAATTTTTGTTTTCAGCGTTTAGAGTGTTGTGGCTTGGATTGCGATGCTGAATTGATGTGTTAAGGTTGAGAAAATACCAAACTTATGTGTGTTGTGTAATGTGTATTGTAACCCTTGGATTTTATATATAATTGTGATATTTTGTGTTGTGAATGTTTATTTGTGTTAGTACATCATTTAATCACTTAAATTTATGTCTAGAATGATTGAACAAATGTTGACAAGGCTTGAAATTGATCGAAATAGCAAAAATCTAGAAATTGAACCAATTTTGAATATCTCGTCGACGGCGCCATCGATGCCACTGACGGTGGATTTTTCCCGAGACTTAGGCTATTTAATTCAATCGAGCTTGCCGACCGCGCTGATGACCCTGCCAACGGCGAGATATCGAAAAAACACTTTTAACCTCTATTAATCATCCCCGTCCTCTTAAAAAATGAAAATTTTGATCTAAGGCTTGAAGATCTTGGATTTGGGGCGATTTCAAAGCATTTAGACATCGGATTTTTTCATCTTTCGGTAAGAGCTTCACTCCAAACTAAAAATATTTGATTTTCACCTTGAAATTCTTCTACATTGAGGAGATCCAAAAAAATTCAGGATGTAGAGAAAATATTTGGAAGAAATTCATGGAACTTAGTTTTGAACTCTTAGAGTCACTCTTGGAAGTCATTATTTGAGTATTTGAAGTGTATTTTGGAATTTTTTTTATAATTTTGGTTAAATTGGTGTTGTATTTTGAAATTTGCATGTGTAGTTATAGTAGACTTTGGTTAGTACTTTATAAAATTGTAATGTGATGTGATTTTTTTTTTTTTTTTGCATTGTGATGTATTTGTAATTTTTTTTATAAGTGAGGAGAAGCTTGAGGAGATGTCTAATCAAAAATTGGCTTCACATGGACCTACTTAAAGGAAAATCTTGATACGAGATGCCTAATCAAAAATTGGCTTCACTGGACCTACCTAAAGGGAAAACCTAAATACAAGATATGCCTAGTCAAAAATTGGCTTCACTAGACCTACCTAAAGGGAAAACCTAAATATATTCTTAAATCTTAATTTTTGGAGTAGTTTTACTAGTAAGAGTTCTTCACTGGACCTACCTAAAGGGAAAACCTAAATAAATTCCTGAACTTATATTTATGGAATAGATCTTTTACTAGTAGTGTTCTCATGAATTCTTATCATTTGAATATTCTAAGTGACTTAATATTGCAACATATAGTCATTCTTGAAATGAATAGAAGAGTATTTGAATATTTTAAGTGACTTGATATTATAACATATAGTCATTCTTGAAATGAATAGAAAACTAAAACTCTTAAACTTGATGACTAGATAATCTTCTACCTGCAGAGAAAATTTAATTACTTGAAATTTTTATAAAAATATCACTATGATATTTACTTAAATCAAACTTATAGTATTTCTGAATTAAAACTTTATTAGAGTAGATCATAACTTCTATGTAGTACTAAAATTACTTAAGGACAAGTAATAGTTAAGTTTGGAGGATTTTGACCAAAGAAAATATGTTGAAATTTTTATACCTATTTTGCACTAATTTTGATGATATTGCACTTTAAAGAAAGGTATTTTTGATGTTTTATTGCAGGTATCTTGAATTATGGTCATTGGAGCAAAAAGATACAAAAAGGAGCAAATTTCAAGAAAAATGGACCAAAATATGAAGATTTGTTCTTGGGCGCCGACAGTGAGCTCAACGCCGCCGACGGCGAGTTTTTCCTGAAAGTATAGAATTAAATATTATAGAAGGCCGCCGACGGCTAGCGCGTCGGTTCTCTCAACAGATGCATTGAATGAGGATGATGTTTGAAGGGACGCTTGGGCAATTCTTGAAAACTCTTCTACAACTTTAAAAGAAACATTTGGAAGCCAAAAAAGGGAGTGTCCACAGGTGTCCACGGGTGTCCGCTGAGTATTTGTTGTTTGGGGTGCCCACGGGTGTCCGCTGAGTCTTTGTTGTTTGTTGTACCCATTAGAGTGTAGAGAGTGGTTAGTATTGTGAGTAATTCTTCAAGAGATTGTAAGAGTGGAAGGATAGTGAGAGATTTCTTCCTCCTTGCATCTTTGAAGGAGAATTCTGTGTGCTGTAAAGAAAAGAAGAGATTCAGAGGAACTTCGAGCAGTTTGTTTGGGGAGGAATTAGAGATAAGTTGTACTTACTTATTAAAGTTTGTATGACTTTGCTTTTATATACAAATTCCAGATTTTATCGTATCTTCTCCATGAGTTCTGAGTAGTTTTCTTTGTCTTTCTCCTTCTATTGAGATTTTGTGAATGGTGATTTGAATTGGTTGTGCTATGAGAATGTTAAAGAAGTTATGATGATCTTTTCACTTCAATCTTAATTTACTTTCAATCTGGCTAATTGATTTGTTAAAATATGTTGAATTTTACAACTAAAGTGAAGATTACATCCAGGATTTAGGGAGGTAAAAGTCCTTGAAAGTTGGGTGCAAATAAATAGAGAAATAAAAATTATTCGACGTTGAATTGGAGATTTTAGAGTGACAAACTAAAATCCTCAATTCGGTTCTATCATTTGGGTGCTGAAGTGTAGATGTTAGCCCTCAGGCGAGGGGACCGTGGGAGCTCCGAAGTGAGAGTCAGTATCCTCCCAGCCTAGCCTCAAATACAATAACCAAGCATAGGATTAGTCAATGTTCTTTATGTCTGGTCCAAAGGGTAAGGAGTAGGTATGCTCATATTTGGTACAATATAATTTGAACTAATTCAATTTATCCATTCACTTAAATTTCTTAGCAATGAGAAGGATGCTTTCTTATATATTAAACTTCACATTAGAAACTTTATTAGTAGAATTAGTTAATTAAGAGTTTATTAAAATTACATTTTTATTTCAATTGCTTATTAGTGACAAATATGCAAATTGAACTATATTGTTGTGATTAAGTTTTGATTTTTTAAATCTTAGCTCGTAGCCTCTAATATTACTCCTTGTGGGATAGATATCCAGGACTCCATTAGAGCGCTGTATTACTTGAGTGATACGTATACTTGCAATAAGTGTGACTTTGCAATTATTGAATATTTTATACACATCTTTATCAAATCTATAACCATTGTCAAGTTTTTGACGTCGTTGTTGGGGATTTAAATCTTCTAACAGCATTATCAAATTCTTGTATTTTTAAGCATATAGAAACTCGTTGTCAGTCCTTACCTTCCGACGCTCTCTTTTGAAATTGATCCTTACCTATCAATTCTCATTTTCAAATAAGTCCCTAATTTCTGAGTCACTCCTTTTGAGGTCAGTCCTTACCTTCCGACGCTCTCTTTTGAGATTGATATTTACCTTTCAAATCTTATTTTTGAATATGTCCCTAATTTTTTATTCACCTTTTGAGGTCGGTCTTTACCTTCTGACGCTCTCTTTTGAGATTGATCCTTACCTTTCAATTCTCATTTTAGAATCAGTTCCTAATGTCTGATTCACTGCATTTGAGTTCGGTCCTTACCTTCGAACGCTATCTTTTGAGATTGATCCTTATCTATCAATTCTCATTTTTGAATCAGTCCCTAATTTCTTATTCACTCCTTTTGAGGTCGGACCTTACCTTCCAACACTCTCTTTTGAAAATGATCCTTACCTTTCAATTCTCATTTTATAATCAGTCCCTAATTTCTAATTCACTACTTTTGAGGTCGGTCCTTACCTTCTGATGCTCTCTTCTGAGATTGATCCTTACCTTTCAATTCTCATTTTCAAACCAGTCCCTAATTTTTTATTCACTCCTTTTGAGGTCAGTCCTTACCTTTCGACGCTCTCTTTTGAGACTGATCCTTACCTTTCAATTCTCATTTTAGAATCAATCACCAATTTCTGATTCACCTTTTAAGGTCGGTCCTTACCTTCCGACGCTCTCTTTTGAGATTGATCCTTATCTTTCAATTCTCATTTTAGAATCAGTCTCTAATGTCTGATTCACTACTTTTGAGGTCGGTCCTTCTAACGTTCTCTTTTGAGATTGGTCCTTACCTTTCAATTCTCATTTTAGAATCAATCTCTAATTTTTTATTCACCTTTTAAGGTCGGTCCTTACCTTCTGATGCTTTCTTTTGAGATTGATCCTTACCTTTCAATTCTCATTTTAGAATCAATCCCTAATTTCTGATTCACCTTTTGAGGTCGGTCTTTGTCTTCCGACGCTTTCTTTTGAGATAGATCCTTACCTTTCAATTCTCATTTTAGAATCAGTCTATAATTTCTGATTCCCCTTTTGAGGTTGGTAAGTTATCTTCTGACACTCTCTTTTGAGATTGATCCTTACCTTTCAATTCTCATTTTAGAATCAATCCCTAATTTCTAATTCACTTTTTGAGGTTGGTCCTTACCTTCCGACGCTCCCTTCTGAGATTGATCCTTACCTTTTAATTCTCATTTTTGAATCAGTCAATAATTTTTTATTCACCCTTTTGAGGTCGGTCCTTACCTTCCGATGCTGTCTTCTGAGATTGATCCTTACCTTTCAATTCTCATTTTTAAATCAGTCCCTAAGTTCTAATTCACCCTTTTGAGGTCAGTCCTTACCTTCTGACGCTCTCTTCTGAGATTAATCCTTACCTTTCAATTCTCATTTTTGAATCAGTCCCAAATTTTTTATTCACCTTTTGAGGTCGGTCCCTACCTTCTGGCGCTCTCTCTTGTGATTGATCCTTAACTTTCAATCCTTGTACGAGGACCAGTCCCTAGGTTTTGATTCCTCTCTTTTCATGATCAGTCCTTAACTTTTGACCCTCTTCTAAAATCAACACCTGAATTTCAAATTCCACCCTAGAAGCACTTACACACTGACTCCCATCTTCTATAAATTCTTGAAATCTAATAACTCAAAACCCACTCTCCAATCCCAAGCGAGAGTCCCTACTTCTTGACTTTGATCAAATATTCACTTGATATATTCCCCAACGGAAGCAAATAGCACACACAATCCCAAATCGCTTCTATGTCTCTTGACTTAGGAGCTTGTATTAGTTTTATTGAGCTCGTCGGTCAACGCTAATACGCGCAGTGTGCTTGCCCAGCACACCACACCTATTGGGGGTCCTTTTGTTGACCTCACTTTTGGTTGAGGTCTAGTTTTTCCTTTTTAGTAACCTAAACTCTAACCATAGGACTTCCTGTTGACAATTCCAATAAAATTAAAAAATGAACCCTCACCATTAGAAAGTTCTATATGACTGTTGGTCTAGAAAATAAACTCCTTTTTACTCAACTTAAAGTTCTACATATTGGTCCTAACCTCTAGTACTTAGTAGGTGGGGTCACTATGTGGGAGCTCAAGAAGAGTTCCTATAGGACCGTTGGACCTTAGGGTTGGCTTTGGGTGTTGATCTAGAGCTAAGGCACTCACCAGCAATCACCTCACTCCCAACCACTCACAAGTACAAACCAGAATTTCTTGACTTTGATCCCTTAATCTTTTGGGATACTCATGTAGATGGTCCCCTAAACCCACTGGCCCCAGGCTAGGGTTTAGCTAAGACCAGTACAGAGGGGACTCAAAATGGGGTTTCCATTGTTCCATGGCTTATTTATGGTGGTTGGCACCCCAACTCCACTAAAATGCCCAACTTAGCCTTTTGCCCCTAAACTCGCCCAAATTACCTAGATACCCTTGGGACCCTAAATTTGGCCAAAATTCCCAAATTTACCCAAAATACCTAAATTTATTCAAAAATTTTTTCAAACCTTTTGAAAACACCCAAATTACCCAAAATCACCAAAAATTGCCAAATTACCAAAATACCCCTCCATAGCCCAAAATTCCAAAAAAATCCAAAAAATTCTCAAAACTTTCCAACTATTCTTAATTTCATTTTTATCATCTACCACATGACCCAATTTAGCCAATTTGACCATTTTGACAAAAAAAACCCCCAAATTGCCTTTAAAGGCTCAATTTCCTCAAATCCACTTCAAATGTCAATCAAATTGGTCCCCATTTCCCCCAATTTCAATCTTAAACTCAAATTCACCTTTCATATGACCAATCTAAATCAAATCCAAGCTCAATTGGCCCATGCTTTGAACCCAATTTTGATCCAAATCAAAAGCCCCAATTTTGGCCACTCGACCTAATCTCACCCAATTAAACTTATGGCGCACTCAATTTGCCACAATTTATCTTAAAAACTCTTCATAACATTCTCATACATCAAACTTGACCTTCGATTGGCCTTGGTAAAGCCTAAATTTCATTTAATTTTGACTTAAGTCCAAAAGCCCCAAATTTTTGCCCCAAATTGGCTATGCCTCCAAATTTCACTAAATTGATTGCCTTAACCCCAAAATTAGCACCCAATTTTTTATAAAAATGTTTTATGATGTTCCTATTGACAATTTTCAACAGTCAATTTGGACTTAGCCCAATCTAGATCCAAGTCTAGCCCAACATGCCCAAAATGACCAAATCTCCAAAATCCTTCAAATTGACCCTCCAATTGAACTCAAAATCACTTCAATCCTTCACCAAAAATGTTCATTACAATCATCTACATAAAATGCATCAATCAGTTAGGTCAATTGACATGGCTAGCCTAGCCAAACCTAAGTTTTAGTCATTTGAAATCACATTGGACCCATGCACTAAAATTAGCCAAACACCCCAAACTCCACAGCCATTAATTGGACCCTAGCGAGCAAGTTAAACCCCATAAAACCACCTAAGCTAAGACATGGGCCAAAGGTCACCTAAATCAAAGGATTTTGATTCCATATTTGCTTAAGACTTGGATATTTTTTCCAAAACTAAACCTCAACTCATTTAATTGCTGTGACATATTCCCCTGGCCCACCTGACCACCTAGCCACCTCCCCTGGCCTGGCCGGCCGGCCTAGTGGTCGAAAAACACCAAAAACGTGAGCCACCCCTATGGAATCAAACCCATTTCAAACCTAGAGGCTGCCTCATCAAAATCAAATGTTAGAGCCTCTCTACCCTCCACCTAAGCATCATTTTTCAGCCCCTTATTGACCATGACAGCCACCCTTAAGTCATTTTTATATAAAGCTCCCCTCCACGCCATGGAAGGAGAGTTGAAATTTTCTTAGAGAGAGCCCTCCAAATTTCTCACAGAGACTCTTTGAGACCTCCTCAGCTCAAGCCAGCCACTTTCCCCCACTGATTCCCACTGGGGAAGCTCAATTTTGAGCTCAAACTTCTGCCTAAAACCAGGAAAGAGTTTAATACACCTTCACAGTCCACCAAACTCAAATTAAACTTATCCACGCCTTCACCACAGTGAATGAAGGAGAAGCCCCATCAAATCTCCCTTCCACAGAGACTCTGGCATAGCTCTAGACCAACACCTGATATCAAGCTTGGTCGAATTGATACCTAGACCTTCTACCACTGCATGAGGCTCAATCCCTAGCCTCCTTGGACCTCAATGAACATGTCGAGCACCTCTGATTGAAGCTTACCTTCTCAGAGTAAAGGTATTTAACTCCCTCTCTTCTCGAGTCAAAGCAAATTCGCCAACCAGTTACTTGTCTTATTAGTATTAATTCATTTTTCTCTTTTTCTTCAACAGTCACTCCTCCTTTCTTCGGAACACAGTGAATTGGGCTTACCCAAGTACTGTCTGAAATAGGATATATAATTCCAGCATCTAACCATTTTAAAATCTCTTTTTTAACAACTTCTTCCATTATCGGGTTTAATCTTTTCTGAGGATCAGCTTTAGGTTCATATTGTTCATCTAATAAAATTTTGTGCATACAAATTGAAGGATTAATTCCTTTAATATCTGCTAAAGTCCATCCAAAAGCCTTTTTATACTTTTTCAACATTCTTATTAACTTTTCTTCTTGAATATCAGTTAACCCGGAAGATATAATAACAGGCAATGTAGATGATTCTCTTAAAAACACATACTTTAAATGGGCAGGTAATAATTTTCAATTCAAGTTCAGGTGGTTTAATACTTGAAGGAATAAGATTTTTACTATCGTTTTCCAACAAGTCTAACATTTCAAATTTGCCCTGAATATAATCCAAATCTTCTTCTTTAACTTCATCTTCATTTTCAAAAATTTCTCCTTAACTTTATTTTCGAATTCTTTCTTAAACTGTTCATTACTTAAATACTCAGCTACTTCCATCCTGAAACATTCATTATTTTTTTCTATTACAGGATATTTCATAGGTTTTGCTACATTAGATTTTACTTCTTGATCATTATCTCTTATTATTAATTCTCCTTTTGTGCATCTATTACAGCTCTCCCTGTTGCAAGAAATGGTTCTCCCTAAAATAATGGGAATCCTTTGTCTTCCATCATATCCAATACTATAAAGTCTACAGGGAAAATAAATTTATCCACTTTGACTAGTACATCCTCTATAACTCCTTTTGGATAAGTTATTGATCGGTCAGCTAACTGAAGAGTTACAATAGTAGGGGAAATTTCTCCCAAATCTAAACGTTTAAAGATCGATAAGGGCATAAGATTGATACTCGCTCCTAAATCACATAAATCCTTTGTATAAAACTTTTCATCAATTGCACAAGGTATAGTAAAGCTACCAGGATCTTTTAATTTTTTAGAAAGCTTTTTTCTGGATAATAGCATCACACTCTTCACTGAATGCAATGGTCTTATGATATGTAAACTTCCTTTTCTTATTTAGTACATCCTTCATAAATTTAGATAACATGGCATTTGTTCCAAAGCTTCAACAAAAGGAATATTTATCGTTAACTTATTAAGGATTCCCAAAAATTTTATAAATTGTTTATCTTTATTCTTCTACTTTATTCTTTGAGGAAACGGATGTAATGGTTTTCTTACAGGAACCTGTGTTTGTTCATTTTCCTGTGAATCATTTTCCATTTCTTCCTTCTCTTCCTCAACTTCAGTTTCTCTTTGTATCCTTGTTTCAATTTCTTTTCCACTTCATAATTGAATAGCTTTAATTTGCTATTTATTTTGATCTTTTGGATTAACTTCCATAGTACTCAGAAGAATTCCAGATGGTCTGTTACTAAGTACAGTAGCAATATGTCCTAATTGATTTTCAATATTTTTAATAGTAACCCCTTGATTCTGTATTTGATTTCCCCATATTCAACATCACTTCTTCCATTGTCAACTCTGTTTCCTTAACTTGTGCGTTAGGATTGGAGTTAAATCCTGGAGGATAATAAGGTCGAAAACTAGGATTTCCTTTATTGTTCAAATTTCTAGATGGATTCAACAAATTGTTATAATTATTCCAACTAAAATTAGGGTGATTTTTCCATCCAGGGTTAAAATAATTAGAATAGGGATTATTAATTCGATTATTTATAGCGTTTAAAGTTTCATAAGATTGTTGAGTATCAATAATCTGTCCAAGTGAATTTTCTTCTAATACTGGGGGTATATGAGAATAGTTCACTCCTATTTGATCAATCATTTTAGAAATAGCAGCAATTTGAGATGCTAAAATAGACATTGCATCAGAATCATGAATACTGGCTACTCTCTTAGTATTTACCCTTTTAGAGGGCCATTGAAAATTGTTAGTAGCCATTTTTTCAATTAAAGAATATGCTTCATCAAAAGTTTTTGACATTAATGATCCACCTGAAGTGCAATCTTATAATAGATCTTAATGATCCTACCAATCCATTGTAAAAGGTTTGAATTATTAACCAATCTGGCAAAGCATGGAATGGACATTTTTTAAGAAGATCTATAAATCTTTCCCAGGCTTGATATATTGATTCCCATTCAAACTGACAAAAATATGTAATATCATTTCTAATCTTAGCGGTTTTCGTGGGTGGAAAATATTTAGCCAAGAATTTTTATGATAGTTCTTCCCAAGTTCTAATAGATCCGGGTGTTATGAATTTAACCAAGCATTGGCTTTATCCCTTAATGAAAAAGGAAAAAGTTTAAGCCTAACAACATCATTAGACACTCTGTCATATATAAATGTAGCACAAATTTCAAGTAAACTATTAAGATGTAAGTTAGGATCTTCAGTAGGTGATCCTCCAAACTGATTATTTTGTATCATTTGGATAATAGCAAGTTTAAGATCAAATGAATTAGTAGCAACATCAGGATTTTGAATAATTAAATGAAGTTCATCTGTTGTCAGATTTTCATAATCTCTTAAAGGTTTTTGTCTATTTGCATTTATTGGATTTTTTATATTATTCATCATTTCTTTCAAATTTTTAGTTTCTCTTTGTTGTTTTCAAATTTTTCTAATAGTTTTCTCTAATTTTAAATCGTAAGGTACTAAACCTTCAGATCTAATATTTCACATAAACAAAGAAAGCAAGCAAGATAAATTTTCCTTAAAAATACAATCTTAATTAAATTCTTTTTGGATTTTTTTTTAATATATTTTTTTATGTTTTTTATAAATTTGTATGTATATATATATATATATATATATATATATATATATATATATATATATATATAT
>JXCR01086802.1:3881-25223 GCA_002079205.1 Phalaenopsis hybrid cultivar | reverse complement strand
ATAAAAACACCAATTATAAACATTAATTTAATAATTTTAACTTTATGTTTAACATTTATATATTTTAAATTAATTATATTATATGTATAATTTTGAAATTAATTGTTACTATATATAAAATAGCACAATATTTAAAAAATTTAGTTATACATTAATGTATTAAAAATATATTATTATATACTTAATATTATATATGTTTTAATTATTACTAATTTAAAATTAATGTTTTTTTATAAAAAACACGAATAATACTGCAATAACATCTAAATACCGCCACAAAAAACGCCGCAAAACACTATGAATCAACGACTAACAAAAAGTGTGAATAATACCGCGGATAACACCTTAATAACATATGAATACTACCGCAAACAACACTGCAAAACATCATGAATCAATGACTAGCAAAAGGCGTGAATAATACAATGAATAACACCACAATAACACCTGAAAACCACCAGGAATAACTCTGGGAATCAACTGACGCACGACTGCGTGAACAAATACAGCGAATAACACGTCTAATAACACTGAATAACACCAGGCGCGCAACCGCGAGGAGTGTAGAGCCATAAATAATTTTCTCCTAACGCAGGACTCGGGGTCAAATGCGGGACTCGACGTGTAATACAAAAGGAAACCCGCTTATCCAGCAATGAAACGAAGACGGAGAAAACAAACACCAATGTCAACGCTTTGAAAAAGCCCCGCAACTGTTCTGCAGCACCAAGCGACACGTTAGTTTCCTACTTCTAAAATCCATTCATGGTATTGTTATTTAAATCTTTAAATGATAGAATTCTAAGGTCGAGACAAAAACCAACTTATCATTTTATTAAGACTTGGCTCCTAGGATTTTTTTTCATTATGAGCTTTGACCACTTGGTCATTAGTTGATTTTTTTCTGCAATTTAAAGCTATTGTTAAGATATTAAGTTGGTGCTTGGATTATTCCTCAACCACATGGTAGTGATAACAATGACAGCTTTCATCAATCTTACTCACACCATCATTCACACAACCAATCTTAATTGTCATTTTGGAGCATGAATTTATTTTTCCTAAGCTTGTTCCTTCTATCATTCACATATATATGCTGACTCTCCTTAAAAATCCATTTGGATAAAAAAATGTGCTATGAATTATACTACTCTTGCTTAAAGAACTCATATTTCTAAGCTAAAATATAAAACTTTTTTTGGCTAATCTTGGTCATATCATTCACTAAATTAGTTTTCTTTGTCAACTTCGTAATGAGAAGACACCTCTTTTTTAATGTCTTGCCCCACTTAGGTTATTGAACCTTTATATCCATGAATGAAATATTATTCATTTGGAAAACACATTTTTTCAAATTTTGATTAATGCTGCCACAATTAAATACAATAATACTAGAAGAGTCTATCCCATTGCTATTTAGCTTACCGTGCATTATGTATAACTTGTTATAGTTAAGTATATTAGCTATAATAGATATATTTTAAAGGAGAAATTTTATTTCATAGAAGTTGAAAATTCTATGCTGAATTAATTAATCTGTTTTTTGATGGGTTTCCATGACAATCGACTTTTTTACGATTCGTGAGAATTTTGAGGCCTCATTTGTTGTTAAAGGCTAAATATTCTTTGCTTTATGACTACACAATGAGAGGCGCCTCTCCATTGTTTGTTGTTGGGCTAGTATTGGATTAAACTCATTTTGGGCAACGTATCTGGGACCAATTGGATGTTTATTTATACTTTATACTACATCGTTTTATTAGCAGTGCATCTAATGACTTTTCTTCAGCCAAGTCTTCTTTTGATTCCTTTTGTGATGAGCAATGAAGAGAAAACTATATATAATATAATTAACATAATATGAGAGGCAAGAAAAAAATATTTACAAACTAAAAATACTCCAAAAGTCATGAAGCGGCTCAAAATAACATCAAAGCAGCGCAAAACTAGAGCAACAATTTTGACTTGATATTGCCAAAAACCTATAAAGGCTTCAGGAAATGGCACAAATGTCATTGAAATTTAATCTAAAACAAAACTATAGTAGGCCGGTTGGGTATATGGTAACAGCAATCCAAAAAATTAGCTGATTTTTTGCTTTTTAATATCAGCAATCAATACCAAAATTAGCAGCATATACATAATGAAGCAAATTGCTGATTATNTATATATATATATATATATATATATATATATATATATATATATATATATATATATATATATATATTATGAAAGGAGACAAAGGCTCCTACTTCATTAAAAAAAATATTAAGTGTGTTTTATCTTATAAATATATCTTAAATTTAATTTATTTTAAGATATGGTTTAATTTTATTTATAATATTATTTAGTTGGCATTATTATAATAAATTTTAGTTAAATGTATTTATTATTCTAAATTAATACATAAACAATTTAGTTAATATTTATTATATATTTTTCAAATAAATTTACAACAGTTTTACCTATATATCTATAACTATTAGCCTATCATGCTGAAATTGTTTATTTATAAATTATATTTCTATGTATAATTTTAATTTTACTTAAGTTAACATAATAAAAATAAAAACACCAATTATAAACATTAATTTAATAATTTTAACTTTATGTTTAACATTTATATATTTTAAATTAATTATATTATATGTATAATTTTGAAATTAATTGTTACTATATATAAATTAGCACAATATTTAAAAAATTTAGTTATACATTAATGTATTAAAACTATATTATTATATACTTAATATTATACATGTTTTAATTATTACTAATTTAAAATTAATGTTTTTTTTTATAAAAAACACAAATAATAATGCAATAACATCTGAATACCGCCACAAACAACGCCGCAAAACACTACGAATCAACTACTAACAAAAAGTGTGAATAATACGGCAGATAACACCTTAATAACATCTGAATACTACCGCAAATAACACCGCAAATCATCATGAATCAATGACTAGCAAAATGCGTGAATAATACAATGAATAACACCACAATAACACATGAAAACCACCGGGAATAACTCTGGGAATCAACAGACACACAACTGCGTGAATAAATAAAGCGAATAACATGTCGAATAACACTGCGAATAACGCCAGGCGCACAACCGCGGGGAGGGCAGAGCCATAAATAATTTTCTCCTAACGCGGGACTCGGGGTCAAATGCAGGACTCGGCGTGTAATACAAAAGGAAACCAGTTTATCCAGCAACGCAACGAATACGGAGAAAACAAACACCAATGTCAACGCTTTGAAAAAGCCCCGCAACTGTTCTACGGCGTCAAGCGGCACGTTAGTCTCCTACTTCTAAAATCCTTTCATGGTATTGTTATTTAAATATTTAAATGATAGAATTCTAAGGTCAAAACTAAAACCAACTTATCATTTTATTACGACTTGGCTCCTAGGATTTTTTTTCATTATGAGCTTTGACCACTTGGTCATTAGTTGATTTTTTTTCTGCAATTTAAAGCTATTATTAAGATATTAAGTTGGTGCTTGGATTATTCCTCATCCACATGGTAGTGATTACAATGACTGCTTTCATCAATCTTACTCACACCATCATTCACACAACCAATCTTAATTGTCATTTTGGAGTATGAATTTATTTTTCCTAAGCTTGGTCCTTCTTTTTTTCCACTTATACATGCTGACTCTCCTTAAAAATTCATTTGGTTAAAAAAATGTGCTATGAATTATACTACTCTTGCTTAAAGAATTCATATTTCTAAGCTAAAATATAAAACTTTTTTTGGCTAACTTTGGTCATATCATTCACTAAATTAGTTTTCTTTGTCAACTTCGTAATGAGAAGACACCTCTTTTTTAATGTCTTGCCCAACTTAGGTTATTGAACCTTTATATCCATGAATGAAATATTATTCATTTGGAAAACACATTTTTTCAAATTTTGATTAATGCTGCCACAATTAAATACAATAATACTAGAAGAGTCTATCCCATTGCCATTTAGCTTACTATCAATTATGTATAACTTGTTATAGTTAAGTATATTCGCCATAATAGATATATTCTAAAGGAGAAATTTCATTTCATAGAAGTTGAAAATTCTATGCTGAATTAATTAATCTGTTTTTTTTATGGGTTTCCATGACAATCGACTTTTTTACGATTCGTGAAAATTTTGAGGCCTCATTTGTTGTTAAAGACTAAATATTCTTTGCTATATGACTACACTATGAGAGGCGCCTCTTCATTGTTTGTTGTTGGGCTAGTATTGGATTAAACACATTTTGGGCAACGTATCTGGGACCAATTGGATGTTTATTTATACTTTATACTACATCGTTTTATTAGCAGTGCATCTAATGACTTTTCTTCAGCTAATTCTTCTTTTGATTCCTTTTGTGATGAGCGTGATGAACAATGATGAGAAAACTATATATAATATAATTAATATAATATGAGAGGCATGAAAAAAATATTTATAAACTAAAAATACTCCAAAAGTCATGAAGCGGCTCAAAATAACATCAAAGCAGCGCAAAACTAGAGCAACAATTTTGACTTGATATCGCCAAAAACCTGTAAAGGCTTCAGGAAATGGCACAAATGTCGTTGAAATTTAAATCTAAAACAAAACTATAGGAGGCCGGTTGGGTATATTGTAACAGCAATCCAAAAAATTAACTGATATTTTGCTTTTTGATATCAGCAATCAATACCAAAATTAGCAGCATATACATAATGAAACAAATTGCTGATTACAACATCAAAGTGTAAGCGGTTAGAACTGCACAAAATACCAGACTGAAGGTCAGAACTTTGAGAGGCCTCACTTGTCTCTTAGTTTCTTTGAGGACTTCGGTGTGGGGTTTGGTGATTCTTTGAAAGCAGATGGGCAGAGATTATTTACAGAGCAGATGTTGCATTTCGGCCTGAGAGGAGTGCACACAGTTTGTCCAAACCCAACCTGAACCAAATCACAAATTATGAGTAAATAATTCTTACTTNTGAGAGGAGTGCACACAGTTTGTCCAAACCCAACCTGAACCAAATCACAAATTATGAGGAAATAATTCTTACCGGAATGCCCGAATTCCTTTGCATTCAGAAATGAAAACTGAAGCATCACATTTGAAGATATTTTCGATAGCAATTAGGACATTTATCTCTATCTCTAAATAAGACTCAATAATGGAGAAAAAGGATTCATGTAGCCAACCCCACGTAGTGGGATTAAGGCTTTGTTGTTGTTGTTGTATCTCTCTCTCTCTCTCTCTTATATGTGTGTGTACATATAAAATTATAATTTAAAATTTTAATATCATGCGAAAAATTCAGCACACATTCAGATAATAAAAAAAAACACGAGGTGACACCAGGTATCCCTACGTGGAAAAGCCCGAAGAGAAAAAACTATGGGGCCCAGCCCAAGTGAAATTATCCAATATAAGTTTATGAGTATAAAAATAGACTCTTGTCCTGCAACTAGGAAAGGGTTACATAATTTCTCCAAGTACATGTTCTTATACATGAGTATTTGTCGCACAACGATCGAAAGCATCTACTTTTAGAAAATATTGGCCAGTCTTTGACACATCGTGTTCGGGGTATGTTCATTAAATAGTATTTAGAATACTATGTTTCTCCATGTGTGTGTGTGTGTGTGTGTGTACATATAAAATTATAATTTAAAATTTTAATATCATGCAAAAAACTCAGCACACATGCAGATAATAAAAAGAAACACGATGTGACACTAGGTATCTGTACGTGGAAAAGCCCGAAGAGAAAAAACTATGGGGCCCAGCCCAAGTGAAATTATCCAATATAAGTTTATGAGTTTAAAAATAGACTCTTGTCCTACAACTAGAAAAGGGTTACAGAATTTCTCCAAGTACATGTTCTTATACATGAGTATTTGTCGCACAACGATCGAAAGCATCTACTTTTAGAAAATATTAGCCAGTCTTTAACACATCGTGTTCGGGGTATGTTCATTAAATAGTATTTAGAATACTATGTTTCTCCATATGTGTGTGTGTGTGTGTACATATAAAATTATAATTTAAAATTTTAATATCATGCAAAAAATTCAGCACACATTCAGATAATAAAAAAAAACACGAGGGGACATCAGGTATCTGTACGTGGAAAAGCCCGAAGAGAAAAAACTATGGAGCCCACCCAAGTGAAATTATCCAATATAAGTTTACGAGTATAAAAATAGACTCTTGTCCTGCAACTAGGAAAGGGTTACAGAATTTCTCCAAGTACATGTTCTTATACATGAGTATTTGTTGCACAGCGATCGAAAGCATCTATTGTTAGAAAATATTGGCCAGTCTTTGACACGTCATGTTCGGGGTATGTTCATTACATAGTATTTAGAATACTATGTTTCTCCATATGCAAGAAACTCCGTCACTCAATAGAGTACTTCATTACTCTACAATGTAGGGCATTACTCCGCAATGTAGGCCGTTAACTTGCAATGCCCACCAATGTTGGCGAGCAAGGGGCGGTTGGCGGTGATCGACGGATGCCAATAAGCGATGGTCGACAGCTACGGAGATCGGGAGTTGTCGTCGGATCTTCAGTCCAAAACTTCACTGAAAATGTGATCCTTCTTATTCATCCAAAAATGCACTAAAAAAACTCTTATGATTAAGGGGAATCTATGAGCTGTTTGATTAGGTGCTTGCAGTGGCTATTTGTCGGAAAACAAAAATTTCCCTCATCTAGGGAGTATAAATAGATCCCCTCTATTCACTTGCGGCATATGAAGGGACGTCAGGACAGCCGAGTCAGGCCACATTAGGCAGTTTGCGCATTGTCACGCAACGCAACCACTCCGGGTTGAGCCCTACGTTCGTGGGATCAAACGATAGACAATGGGCCAAGTCAGTGATCTAAATCATGAATCGCACCGCGTGACATTGGAATCGCGTGCTTCGTGCATGAAAATGCATGGAACCACAAGGTTGTGGCGAATCGTATGGGGCACACAATTTCACAAAATCAAATAGTTGGCACCTTTGAATCTAAAATCTTTTGGATTTCGGAGTCATTTTTTACCATTTTGATCTTATAAATAGGCCAGAAAAAAAGAGAGGGCTTCCCCTCTGAAGTGTTTAGAGTCCATTGGACTGATGTTGTGTCTCCTTTTGTGCTGGCATAGTGTAAACCCTTCCTTTAGCCGGTTATGTCTCCTACGCTAGCGTTACGCAACCCCTTGAGATCCTCTAGTCAATTGTTTTATCTCCTTCATGTTGGTGTAACCCAACTCCAATAAATTTTTTGGTTAGTTGTTGAGCTTCCTTCACGCTAATGCAGCACAACTTTCAAAATTCCTTTAGTCAGTTATTGGGCTTCATTTGCACTAATGTAGTGCAATCCCCAGAGTTCTTTTTGCCAGTTGTTTCGCCATATCCTGTGCTCTTGGAGGAGAGTTTTCACATTTTGAGATGTCGATGTCCGAGGAATCTCATCCCCACAAAAATCAAAGAAAATACCAAAATCTTCATAAGACAATATCGACACTCACTAAAGATGAGTTGGTCCTTTCATCAAAGGCATGGAAGACCAAGTTTGTGGATATCTACAACTCAAGTACATATAAATATTATTATTGAGAAACAAATTAGCAAAGTGTATGACTGAATTATCCTCAATGGTGATTTTCCTCTCTCCGCAAAGCCTAGATCTGATAAATACTTGAGAAGAGCTGAGTGAGACATGAGCTAACTTTGATCAGAGTGCGAGAATTTGTTGGTTTTTCAAGCGGAAGTATTGGCTCTTGAAGAGGAAAATATAAAGTTGTGGGCCCAACGTGTAGGAGAAACCTGTCAAAATTTCTGTAAAAGGATTCATATGACACACAACTGAATTGTAACTGACCCGAAGAACATACCTCCCAAACAGGTGTCTAAAGACTTTTCTTCTTGATCAGAAAGGAGAAGCTGAAAGTTACTTGTTGTAACTTTTATGCCAAAGCATTTATCTTTGTAGTTTTTCACTTGTTTGATGTGAAATTTGTACATAATGATTGTGTTTATCTGTACAGCTCTCTTTTCCGCTTGACGTAAGTTTTACACATTATGATAGTGTATTTGTTAATATCTCTATGTGATTGTTCAATGTAGCTTTTTACACTTTTTAAATATCTATTTTTTTTCTTTATATCATAGCACATTCTTGGATTGCAAAGTGAGTTGAGAGTTACCAATTTATTTTTGGAGTCACTTTTGAGGTTATTTTTACCCAACTTCCGAGCTGTTGTTGCTCCAACTTCTGAGCAGATGATGCCCCATCTCATGGGCTAGCGTACAACTGTTGATTCTTTATAACTCGTCGCCAAAGAAGACAAAAATATCATTAGTCTCGATGAGAGAGATCCAATATATTCAAACTGAAGTATTGCCCCTAGTAGAAACATAATCACATCGAACTCTCGAGTTTTATACCTCCTGAGGTTCTTAGGACAATATTTAGCTTCTTAAATCCGTAATCAAAGTTAGCACATGCATTTTGCATAAAGAAAAATTATGTAACTTCTGAGATTTGTGTATTCAAAAGTTTTAGAATATATTTATATCCCCTGGGACTTATAGTCTTTAGAGGTTTCAAGTATCCATGTACTTTCTAAGGCTTATAGCCCTCTAAGATTTTTTTTAATATATATGTATCTTCTGACGTTTATACCCTACTGAGGCTTTTTAATAAACTTGTACATTTTGAGACTTATAAAATTTTGAAGTTTTTTAATGTACTAGTACCTTCTGAAGCTTATAATTTTTTGAAATTTTTTAGTATGACTATACCTTTTAAAACTTATAGCCTACTGAGATTTTTTAGTGTAACTATACCTTTTAAAGCTTATAGCCTTGATGTATCGAACATTCAATTTATTTCTCTGAATGATATTTTGTATGGTCAAAATGACAATATTGTGATAGGTCTCTTTAAACACTTAAGGTATTCAAAATTTTGAATCTCTATTAAAATATTACTTCCAGATGAGTTCAGTAGACTATGTTTGGATGTCTAAGATAGTATTTTTTTCCCTATTAGCTTTGTGCACTTCTCCAAGAGTGTGCTTGTTTCAAGGAAGATTGTTCAAATTGTCTTTGATCTGCATGAATAGCTTTATCGTTAGTGGTCTGAGCCTCAACACAATAGATAAGGTTGGTGTAGGAGTGAACAATCTCTTGCAATAATGATAAGTAGAAGGGCCTAGGTCATAAACCTTCTAGGAAAATGCCACTTAAAAACTCTGGATCCACCTCTGGAATTTGATGAGTCTCAGTAGAGAATCTTTGAAAATATTCTTTAAGAGATTCTCCTTCATTTTGACAAATTCCAGAAAGATGAGAACTCATTGATAATTCTTTGATTTGCTATAAACTGCTCCACAAAGAGTCTGAAAAGTTCATTGAAACTACGAATAGTTCCTCTTGGGAGTGAATAAAACCAAGTACGCACCTAACCTTTAAGGGTGATAGGAAAAACTTGACAAAAAAGTACATCAACAACACAATATATATGCATGACAGTTCTATAGTGATCAATATCCTCATAGGGGCTAGATGTCTCATGGTAAGAGTAAATGCTTGGAAGCTTAAATCTTACTGGAATGGGGTATTAGAAGATTATATCTACCAAAGAAAAATAGTCCAAAGAGCTACAACAAGCAAGAAAGTTATTCCTCTTAAAATAAGTTTTCTTGCACCATACATCATTGCTCGTCATGAATTACACAATGTGGCTGAGCAAAGTTCTCCAAGAGCTTTGGAAGATTGCAAATTGGTCTTGTTGCATGAGATGGATGCGTGAAATTAACAATATTTAAGAAATCAGCTTCTTATCCTAGCTGAAGAATAGCATTAATATGAGGATGGACTACTAGCGCAGCACTGTTTATATCGGCATCTCCGATTAGTGGTTGATCTTAGGGTAGAAGAACCTCACCTCCTTGCTCCACTGCTGGTTATCGAGCTTCATGTAGGAGCTAAAGAATCTCAGCTTGAGATTCCTCTATTCATCGCATGTGGACTTCAAGGGGCAAAAAAAGATATCTTTACCAGCAGGGTGATGTTTATCATTGGCAAACGAACCAAAGACCTCAAGCTCTGCACTTCAAGCCTAGGCCCTGGAATGACGGGTATTAGAGTGAGGAGCATGTGTACTGCGCTTGTTAGCCTTCAAAGGATAAACTTCTTTCACTGGGACTTTGTTTCCCATAGACGGTGACAAACTGTTGCATGACAGTAAACTCATAATGGTAGAGTAATAATTTAACATCTCAATTTTGTATGTGGAAAAGCCTAGAGAGGAAAAATTCACAAAGCCTAATCCATTTAAAATAATTCACTATAAATTTGCGAGTAAAAAAATTGACCATTGTCCCTAGATGGGAAAGAGTTAAAAGGCTTTTCCAAGTTCAATGTTCGTATACAGAAAGATATGTTCTACAACAATTGGAAGCAATTGCTAGTAAAAGTTATCGTCAGATCTAGGGCTGTCAATTTAGCTGTTGTTCGCGAACAGCTTGTGTTCAGCTCGTTAAACAGCTCGTGTTTGGCTCGTTCGTTAAGCCTAACGAACCGAACAAAAACAAATTTTTAAGCTCGAAATATAAACGAACAGTACACGAACAAACGTTNTGAGAGGAGTGCACACAGTTTGTCCAAACCCAACCTGAACCAAATCACAAATTATGAGGAAATAATTCTTACTTCAATGCCCGAATTCCTTTGCATTCAGAAATGAAAACTGAAGCATCACATTTGAAGATATTTTTGATAGCAATTAGGACATTTATCTCTATCTCTAAATAAGACGCAATGGAGAAAAAGGATTCATGTAGCTAACCCCACGTAGTGGGATTAAGGCTTTGTTATTGCTGTTGTATATCTCTCTCTCTCTCTCTCTTATATGTGTGTACATATAGAATTATAATTTAAAATTTAATATCATGCAAAAAATTCAGCACATACAGATAATAAAAAGAAACACGAGGTGACACCAGGTATCTATAAGTGGAAAAGCCCGAAGAGAAAAAACTATGGGGTCCAGCCCAAGTGAAATTATCCAATATAAGTTTATGAGTATAAAAATAGACTCTTGTTTGCAACTAGGAAAGGGTTACAGAATTTCTCCAAGTACATGTTCTTATACATGAATACATGTTCTTATACATGAATACATGTTCTTATACATGAGTATTTGTCGCACAACGATCGAAAGCATCTACTTTTAGAAAATATTGGCCAGTCTTTGACACATCATGTTCGGGGTATGTTCATTAAATAGTATTTAGAATACTATGTTTCTCCATATGTGTGTGCGTGTGTGTACATGCAAAATTATAATTTAAAATTTTAATATCATGCAAAAAATTCAGCACACATTCAGTTAATAAAAAGAAACACGAGGTGACACCAAATATTTGTACGTGGAAAAGCCCAAAGAGAAAAACTATGGGGCCCAGCCCAAGTGAAATTATCCAATATAAGTTTATGAGTATAAAAATAGACTTTTGTCCTGCAACTAGGAAAGGGTTACAGAATTTCTCCAAGTACATGTTCTTATACATGAGTATTTGTTGCACAGCGATCGAAAGCATCTATTGTTAGAAAATACTGGCCAGCCTTTGACACATCGTGTTCGAGGTATGTTCATTACATAGTATTTAGAATACTATGTTTCTCCATATGCAAGAAACTCTGTCACTCAATAGAGTACTTCATTACTCTACAATGTAGGGCGTTACTCCGCAATGTAGGTCGTTAATCTGCAAAGCCCACCAATGTTGGCGAGCAAGGGACGGTTGGTGGTGATTGACGGATGCCAATGAGCGATGGTCGATAGCTACGGAGATCGGGAGTTGTCATCGGATCTTCAGTCCAAAACTGCACTGGAAATGTGATCCTTCTTATTCATACAAAACTGCACTAAAAAACTCTTATGATTAAGGGGAATCTATGAGCTGTTCGATTAGGTGCTTGCAGTGGCTATTTGTCGGAAAACAAAAATGTCCCTCATCCAGGGCGTATAAATAGATCCCCTCTATTCACTTGTGGCATATGAAGGGACATCAGGGCAGCCAAGTCAGGCCACAGTAGGCAGTTTGTGCATTGTCACGCAACGCAACCACTCCGGGTTGAGCCCTACATTCGTGGGATCAAACGACGAACAATGGGCCAAGTCAATGATATGAATCATGAATCGCACCGCGTGACATTGGGATCGCGTGCTTCGTGCATGAAAATGCATGGAACCACAAGGTTGTGGCGAATCGCAGGGGTACACAATTTCACAAAATCAAATAGTTGGCACCTTTGAATCTAATATCTTTTGGATTTCGGAGTCATTTTTTACCATTTTGATCCTATAAATAGGCCAAAAAAAAGAGAGGACTTCCCCTCTGAAGTGTTCAGAGTCCTTTGGACTGCTGTTGTGCTCCTTTTGTGTCGGCATAGTGTAAACCCTTCCTTTGGCCAGTTATGTCTCCTACGCTAGCGTTACGCGACCCCTTGAGGTCCTTTAGTCAATTGTTTTATCTCCATGTTGGTGTAACCCAACTCCCATAAATTTTTTTAGTTAGTTGTTGAGCTTCCTTCACGCTAGTGTAGCACAACTTTCAAAATTCCTTTAGTCGGTTATTGGGCTTCATTTGCACTAGTGTAGTGCAATTCCCAGAGTTCATTTTGCCAGTTGTTTTGCCTTATCCTGTGCTTTTGGAGGAGAGTTTTCACATTTTGAGATATCGATGTCCGAGGAATCTCATCCCCACAAAAATCAAAGAAAATACCAAAATCCTGATAAGACATATCAACACCCACTAAAGATGAGTTGGTCCTTTCATCAAAGGCATGGAAGACCAAGTTTGTGGATATCTACAACTCAAGTACATATAAATATTATTATTGGCAAACCAATTAGCAAAGTGTATGACTGAATTATCCTCGATGGTGATTTTCCTCTCTCCGCAAAGCCTAGAACATATAAATACTTGAGAAGAGTTGAAAGAGACATGAGTTAGACATGAGCTAACTTCGATCAGAGTGCGAGAATTTGTTGGTTTTTCAAGCGGAAGTATTGGCTCTTGAAGAGGAAAATATAAAGTTGTGGGCCCAACGTGCAGGAGAAATCTATCAAAATTTCTGTAAAAGGATTCATATGATACACAACTGAATTGTAACTGACCCGAAGGACATACCTCCCAGACAGGTGTCTAAAGATTTTTCTTCTTGCTCAGAAAGGAGAAGCTGAAAGTTACTTGTTGTAACTTTTTTGCCAAAGCATTTACCTTTGTAGTTTTTCACTTGTTTGATGTGAAATTTGTACATAATGACTGCGTGTATATCTGTACAGCTCCCTTTTCCGCTTGACGTAAGTTTTACACATTATGATAGTGTATTTGTTAATATCTTTATGTGATTGTTCAATGTAGCTTTTTACACTTTTTAAATATCTATTTTTTCTTTATATCATAGCACAAGCTTGGATTGCAAAGTGAGTTGAGAGTTAACAATTTATTTTTGGAGTGACTTTTAAGGTTATTTTTACCCAACTTCTGAGGTGTTGTTGCTCTAACTTCTGAGCAGGTGATGCCCCATCTCATGGGCTAGCGTACAATTGTTGATTCTTTATAACTTGCCTCCAAATAAGACAAAATATCATTAGTCTCGATGAGAGAAATCCAATATATTCAAATTGAAGGATTGCCCCTAGTAGAAACATAATCACATCGAACTCTCGAGTTTTATACCTCCTAAGGTTCTTAGGACAATATTTAGCTCCTTAAATCTGTAATCAAAGTTAGCACAAGCATTTTTGCATAAAGAAAAATTATGTAACTTCTGAGATTTGTGCATTCAAAAGTTTTAGAATATACTTATATCCTCTTGGACTTGTAGCCTTTAGAGGTTTCAAGTATCCATGTACTTTCTAAGGCCTATAGCCCTCTAAGATTTTTTTAATATATATGTATCTACTGACGTTTATAACCTACTGAGGCTTTTTAATAAATTTATATCTTCTGAGACTTATAAAATTTTGAAGTTTTTTAATATACTAGTACCTTCAGAGGCTTATAATTTTCTGAATTTTTTTAGTGTGACTATACCTTTTAAAACTTATAGCCTACTGAGATTTTTTAGTGTAACTATACCTTTTAAAACTTATAGTCTTGATGTATCGAACATTCAATTTATTTTTCTAAATGATATTTTGTATGGTCAAAATGACAATATTGTGATAGGTCTCTTTAAACACTTAAGACATTCAAAATTTGGAATCTCTATTAAAATATTACTTCTAGATGTGTTCAGTAGAGTATGTTTGGATGTCTAAGATAGATAGCATTTTTTCCCTATTAGCTTGGTGCACTTCTCCAAGAGTGTGCTTGTTTCACGGAAGATTGTTCAAATTGTCTTTGATGTGCATGAATAACTTTATCGTAAGTGGTCTGAGCCTCAACACAATAGATAAGGTTGGTGTAGGAGTGAACAATCTCTTGCAATAATGATAAGTAGAAGGGCCTAAGTCATAAACCTTCTAGGAAAATGCCACTTAACAACTCTCGATCCACCTCTGGAATTTGATGAGCTAGATGTCTCATGGTAAGAGTAAATGCTTGGAAGCTTAAATCCTACTGGAATGGGGTATTGGAAGATTATATTTGCCAAAGGAAAATAGTCCAAAGAGCTACGCGATCAAGAAAATTATTCCTCTTAAAATAAGTTTTCTTGCACCAAGAGCTTTGGAAGATTGCAAATTGGTCTTGTTGCATGAGATGGATGCGTGAAATTAACAATATTTAAGAAATCAGCTTCTTATCCCAGCTGAAGAATAGCACTAATATGAAGATGGACTACTAGTGAAGCACCGTTTATATCGGCATCTCCGATTAGTGGTTGATCTTAGGGTAGAAGAACCTCACCTCCTTGCTCCACTGCTGGTTATCGAGCTTCATGTAGGAGCTAAAGAATCTCAGCTTGAGATTCTTCCATTCACAGCATGTGGACTTCAAGGGGCAAAAAAAGATAACTTTACCAGCAGGGTGATGTTCATCATTGGCAAACGGACCAAAGACCTCAAGATCTGCACTTCGAGACTAGGCCCTGGAATGACGGGTGTTAGAGTGAGGAGCATGTGTACTGCGCTTGTTAGCCTTCAAAGGACAAACTTCTTTCACTAGGACTTTGTTTCCCATAGATAGTGGCAAACTTTTGCATGACAGTAAACTCACAACAGTAGAGTAATAATTTAACATCTCAATTTTGTATGTGGAAAAGCCTAGAGAGGAAAAATTCACAAAGCCTAATCCATTTAAAATAATTCACTATAAGTTTGCGAGTACAAAAATTGAGCATTGTCCCCAGATGGAAAGGGGTTAAAAGGCTTTTCCAAGTTCAATGTTCGTATACAGAAAGATATTGTACAACGATCGGAAGCAATTGCTAGTAAAGTTATCGTCAGATCTAGGGCTGTCAATTTAGCCGTTGTTCGCGAACGACTTGTGTTCAGCTCGTTAAACAGCTCGTATTTGGCTCGTTTGTTAACCCTAACGAGCCGAACAAGAAAAAATTTTTAAGCTCGAAATGTAAACAAACAAAACACGAACAAACGTTTGTCCGCTCGTGTTCGACTCGAATTAGATCAAAAATAAATAAATAATAAACATTTATATNAATTAAGGGGTTAGTTTTGTGTGTGATTAGATCAAAAATAAATAAATAATAAACATTTATATATATATATATATATATGGCGGCTGGTTCCCTTGGTGCTCTGCTAGGGTTTCTGCAGAATGGATGACTGCGGCTTTTGTTGGGGTGTGTTCTCTGCATTTCTTAGCTCCTTCCATTTGGTTTTTGAATGCTGGTGACTCGTAGTTCTTTTGAGTTTGGTGATTTTTTGGTTTTCCTTTTTCCCTGGCGAAGTTAAGTTTGAATTTTTACTGTTCTATAGGTTTGGTAACTTGGTTGCGAAGTGTTGTTGAGCCATTCCTAATGGCAGAGTTTAATGCTTTGGATTTGAACACTAATATACATTGGGCTAAAGCAACCTTTGCCGACATTGTTGGCAAGGGCTTTGAGACTACTAAAAATTTTGATAAACTTGTTTTTCCTCAATCATATCATGAGGGTGTTGACCCTAATTTCAAACCTATTAGTAGAAAATGTGGCAAACTTGCCATTTTCTACTCTGAGGATGATGTCCATGGGCTCTCAGATGAGTGCAAATTTACATTGACCGGCAAGTTTCAGCTAGGACATCCTAAAATGGAAGCCATTAGGAAGTTCTTTGAAAGCTTAAAGTTGTTTGATGGATGGCAGACATGTTTTAATCAGTTTAACCCGTGAAGAGGACTATGCAAGATTGTTCTCTAAGCAGATTTTACAAATTGAAGGGGTCTCTATGAAACTTTTGAAGTGGTCACCAGATTTTTACCCTAATAAAGAACTCCCTATAGTCACCATATGGTTTAAACTTCCTGGCTTAAAGTTGCATTTCTTCAATCATAAGGTTCTCTTTAATATAGGGAAACCTTTGGGTAGGCCTTTGAAATTGGATGCTCCTACTTTTAGTCTGTCTAGACCTTTTGTAGCTAGAATACTGATAGAAAGAGATATCACTCTTCATGCTGTGGAGGAGATATGGCTTGGGACTTAACACAATGGCTATTGGCAAAGGATTATAGCTGAACAAAGACCCTATTATTTCCATCATTGCAAAATGTTTGGGCACACTGATGACAGATGTTTCAGGCTGCACCCAGCTCTAAGGAAAGGGAATGAAGTTCCCAAGGAGGCTAAGAGATTGGTGAACCCTACTGAGAGTGGTCAAAATGAGGTCAGTAATGCAGATATAGCTAAGCAAGATAACAGGAATGTTGATCTTGGGGCTGGTACTTCCACCCCTATTTTGGAGGGGGTGGGGTTGAAGGGAATTCTTAATATTGATTCTGGGTGGAGCGGCTTGTTTCTACTCAATGTTGCTGATTTGGAACCTGTAAGGGTTGGGGATAGGGAGGCTGGTACAAGTCAGGTTCTATGTGTGCAGCCTGAGCTTTTGCTTCAGGATCCTGTTGGGGAGCCTATTGGTGGTTTCTCACTTGATGATAACTTAATTCATCATATGAATGTTTCTTTGGAGGAGGATTGGCATTTTCAAAAGTCTAAAAAAAAGAAGAAAGGATTACAGGAATTAAGGAATATTTCAGTTGGAGATCAACCTGGGGTGGAGGCTGCTTTTACACAGGGTCAATTGGATTCTCTAGTCAGAACTAGGAGGGGGAAATCCACATCCTTGTGGTGATGAAGTTTTGGATTATTACTATCTTGGAACCTATGGTTTCCCAACATCCTCAAAGGATTTTAAAAAATTTTCATGGTTTCCAGTTTTTTTCTAATCTTAATAATAAGATTTTTACTGTTCTGTGATTGGAGATAATGCTCAGTATCTTCATCTGAGTTTTACTCGACGCAGTAGTTGTGGTCAAGCTACCTTTATCTATGCTAAAAGTTCTAATTTGACTAGACAGGAACTATGAAGTCATATTGGTGATATTAGCAGATCTGTGAGCTCTTTCTGGTTAGTGGGAGGGGAATTTAATTGCCTTTCTTCTTCTTCTAAGAAACTGGGTGGCAGGCCCCCTGATTTGAATATGATTCACAGTTTTAATGATAACATTCAGTCAACTGGTTTATTTGACTTGGGTTTCAATGGTCCAAAATACACTTGGAGGAGAGGTAGTTTGTGGGAAAGATTGGACAGAATCCTGGTGAATGTTGTCTGGCTCCAGGAATTCCTCCATACTTCTGTTCATCACCTCCCTATGACTTGTTTTGATCATAGACCCCTTCTCATTATTATATCTGCTTCACCCTCCAAAAGTAAATCTTACTTCAGATATCTTAATATGTGGTCTTCACATAAGGATTTTCTTCATCATGTGTCTTTGGCTTGGAAAGACTGTTCTCAACAGAATCCTTGGATCAAGCTTTGGCTGCTTCATAAGAAAATGGGCAAACACTTTTTCCAGTGGAATTGGAAGGTTTTTGGTGACATAAATGTAAGGGTTCAAGAAGCTGAAATAACTGTGGCTCTGATAGAAAATTAGTTGGAAGCTAATCCTGAAGTTGGTGCAGATCCCTTAGTGGCAAATGAAGAGTTAATGAATGTTATTGCTTTGCAGGAGTTCTATGCCCAAAAAGCTGCTAAAATTAAATTATGTGAGGGAGACAGAAATTCAAAGTACTACCATGCTTGTATTAATTATAGGAGGAAATGTAACACAATACATAAGATTATGGATCCTAATGACAATTGGCTTACTTGTGCTCAGTCAATAGCCTCCAGTGCTGTGAATTATTTCCAAGAGATCTTCACTCAACCTCAAACTTGTAGAGCCCCTATTGAGAAGGATCTTCTCAGTGGGGTCTTGGATTATACAAGGAGTATTGATCTTGCTTTTGTGCCAGAATAGAAGAAGGTCTGGGAGGCCTTAGCAGCCATTGACAGCTCTAAAGTAGCAGGTCCTGATGGGTTCACTGTTGATTTCTACAAGAAGGCTTGGAATAATGTTAAGCATGATGTTATTGAGGCTATCCAGAGCTTCTTCAAGGGTACTGATCTCCCCACTTATTTCTCTTGCTCAACTATTACCCTGATACCCAAAGACAAGTCTAAGTTTAAATGTGAACACTTTAGACCTATAACTCTCACTATTGTGATGTCTAAAATTATTAGCAAGGTGCTAGCTGCTAGGTTTCAACCTCATCTTCCTCAGCTTATCAGTCACAATCAGTCTGCATTTGTTAAGGGCAGAAGTATTGTAGATAATGTATTGATGGCTCAGGAATTGGTTCTGGATCTGGATAAACACTGCAGAAGGGGTAATGTGATCCTTAAGTTGGATATTAAAAAAGCTTATGACACTATCCATTGGGGCTTCATTGAGGAAGGACTTATGGCTAGGGGATTTTCTTCTTCTATCATTTCTCTCATTAATAGATGGCTGTCCAACAACTATCGCTCTATTTTTATTAATGGCACCTCTCATAGCTTCTTTAGTGCATCTAGAGGTATTAAACAAGGTGATACTCTATCTCCCACAATTTTTATCCTTGCCTTTGATTATTTTTCAAGGATGCTTACTCATTTGGCTTCAGGGCTCCTCACACTTTACACAATCATAAATCTAATATGATTATTAATCACTTGCCATTTGTTAATGATGTGATTATATTCTCTAAAGCTACTAAATCTGCCGTGAAATTACTTCTTCAATGCTTAGAGCAGTTCCAATCCCGTTCTGGTATGAGGTTCAATCCCCAGAAATGCTTGCTTATTTTAGCAATAGAGTTAAAGCAGATAGTAAACACTGGATCTCTGATAGCACTGGCTTCTGCATCAACTCTCTCCCTCTTAAATACTGGGAGTTTTTTTTATAAAAGGGAGGACTAGACAAATCCAATTTGACCACATGGTAGAAAAAGTTCAGGACAAGCTGCAGTGTTGGGTGACCTCCTTTCTATCAAATGGGGGTAGAGCTACATTATTGACGAGTGTTTTGCTACCCTTCCTTCTTACTTATCTCAGATGGTTGTTATGAAAAAATCTATTACATTAGAAAGACTATTCAATCGTTTTTTTTGGTCTGGCCAGAGGAAGCAATCTCACTGGGTCAGTTGGAAGAAAGTATGTAGGGCAACAAAAGCTGGGGGGCTGGGTTTTAAAAGCTTTCAGCAAATCATTCATACCAATTTTTGAAAACATTAGATCAGGTTTAGAACTCAAGCCTCCTTATGAGCCAAATACATGAAGGGTAAATATTGCAAAGAGCAGTACTTTTCTTTTGTGCAAAGGAGGTTGGGGGACTCAAAAATCTGGACTAATATGCTCAAGGTGAGAGAGGAGTCTAAAAAGCTCTTCATTTGGGAAGTGGGAGAAGGCAACCTCAGCTTCTGGTTTGATAACTGGACATTAGAGGGCAACCTTTCCTCTAATTTTCCATCTGTTGTTGAGGAATCTCTGAAAGTTGTTGATCTATGGTCTGATAATGGTTGGAAACTTCAAGCCCTTCATTACTGGTTGATAGTCCAGTGGTTAATAGTATTATGAAAATCCTTATTGATCCTTCCAAGAAAGACAGATTGGTAGTTAAGAAGCACCTCTCCCACACTGTCTTCTTTCATTATGGCTAAATGCTTTCCACAGCAGGAGGTCAGCTAGGGAACAAGGATTTGGGATAGATTTCTTTCACCCTCAATGTCCTTTTTTTGCTAGAGGGTATTCCATAAACTATTACCCACTGATGATATATTGAAATTAAAAGGATTGAGGGGCCCCTCTTGCTGTGTTCTGTGCAGGAAGCATGAGGAGTCTATGCAGCATTTGTTTTTTAACTGTTCAGAGGTGCAACTGGTTTGGACGTGTTGTTTGAACAAACTTAAGATTCCTACTTTACAGTTAACCTAGATGAATTTTTTCCAGTGTTGGCAAGAATGGCTGGACAGCAAAGCATTTGTGGTGCCATGTATTGTGGCTTGGTTTGTTTGGATGGCTAAAAACAAAATGAAATTTGAGAATTCAAATATGGAGGTTAGCAGGATTGCTACTCACTGCCTAGCTTACATTCAGAAGCTCTCAAAATTTAGTAAATTTCCTGATATCTTGATTTCTACAGCTCAAAGGTATCCTCAGGCTCCCAAGTTCTCTTTGATTTGTTGGCAGTCCCCTCCCCCTGACTGGGTAAAGATTAATACTGATGGGAGTTTTCTTGCACCTCATGCTGGTATAGGGGGGGGCCTTCAGAAACCATGTTGGGGGTTGCTTACTATCCTTTCAGTCTCCTGTTTGGGCTAGAGATCCTTTGGAAGCAGAAGCTATGGCTAATTTCTGGGCACTTTCCTTTGCCAGAATGTGTGGTATGGGGAAGCTTTGGGTTGAATTTGATTCCCTCAATCTTATTAACATTCTTGATGGTATTATGAGCAGTCCATGGAATTTGGTTTATTGGATAACTGGTATTCATATTCTGAGGGGGGCATTAGTGTTAATTTTTCTTTATTCCTATGGAGGGGAATAGACCTGCGAATTGGTTGGCAAGATTTGGGCTTTCATTCTGAAAAGTCTTTCATTAGCAGTAAGATCGGTGAGGATTTAGATTTTCTTTTGAAGGGAGATTGTATGTCTCTCCCTTTTATTAGAGCTTCTATAGGTTAAGGGGAGCTTCTATGAATTAAGGGGTTAGTTTTGTGTGTGATCCCTTTGTGTTAGGATCCACATAGTGTTTTTTTTTCTTTTTTCTGTACTTTTTGCTTTTTTTTAATGAAATTTGGA
>JXCR01086791.1:142337-162688 GCA_002079205.1 Phalaenopsis hybrid cultivar | reverse complement strand
TAATCGGATCATCAGATGGTAGACGTTTAATGTGACCAAACCATCTAAGACAACTTTCTCTAATTTTGTCCGTCACAGGAGCTACACCAACCCTATCACGGATATATTCATTTCGCATTTTGTCTCTAAGTTTGCACAGGAGCTACACCAACCCTATCACGAATATATTCATTCCGCATTTTGTCTCTACGTGTAAATCACTCATCCACCTAATCATTCTCATCTCGACAACACTTAACTTATTATTATGCTTCTCTTTTGATCCACCTAATCATTCTCATCTCGGCAACACTTAACTTATTATTATGCTTCTCTTTTAAAGGACAATATTCAACACCATTGAGCATTGCAGGTCTCACCACCGTATTATAAAATTTTTTATTCANNNNATGACTTGAATATAAGTCATATCAGCACCTTTCTTCTCAAAAACTCTCCAAAGGATATCTCTTGCAACCTTATTGTAAGCTTTTTCTGAATCAATTAAAATCAAATGTAGATTCTCCTTATTATCTCTGAATTTCTACATCAAACCTCTCAATAAGTGTATAGCTTCCATGGTAGACTAGCCCGGCATAAATCCAAATTGATTATGAGAAATCTTTGTAATGCGTCTTAACCTATATTCAATTCCCCTCTCTCATAATTTTAAAGTATTGACACATCAACTTAAATCCTCTATAATTTGCACACTCTTGTGCATCCCCTTTATTCTTAAAAAAGGGGACCAAAATACTCTTCCTCCACTCCTCAAGCACCTTTTTAGTTTTTAAAATAATATTAAAGACTTTGGACCAAAATACTCTTCCTCCACTCCTCAGGCATCGTTTTAGTTTTTAAAATAATATTAAAGAGTTTAGTATAAGAAACTCCAAATCTCCTAAATATTTCCACACTTCAATTGGGATATCATCAGGTCCTACATACTTTCCACGCTTGGTTTTCTTTAAAGTCTCCTCAACACAATAAAACTCTTCAATATAATCACTAATTCTTCTTTCACCTTGACGCAATGTTGATACTGAACATCTAGCACATATTCATAATCCGTGGGTGGGAAGTGTCCTCTCAACAATTGATTCATACTGAATTAACAGTGAATAGATCCTTTACCTTCCTATCCACATGAATGTTAAAAATTGTAACCACCAAGTTGTTGCTCATATTTCACAAGTTTTTCAGGTAAAATCTCCATGTATTCAAAGAAAGTTCCCATTGATTGTTCCCAATCTAGATAGTCCTTCCCAATCTAGATAGTCCTGAAAATGAATATATCTGTCAAAGAAAGGGATATCCAATTTAACTCGAAATCCATTACACGCCTGATCACGGCTCGCATACCTCATATAACCTACTGCTTCATTTTGATAACTATTAAAGTATTAATAACCAAAGAAATATGCAGGAAATAGTATTATGCGTGGAGTGGCAGTAAATTATTCCACAAGCACGTCGTGCACTGCATCATATTGGATAACAGATCATGTTCTCTTGCAAAAAGAATAAAAAAAAATGTACCATAAAAAATGCAACTGTTTGAGTTAAATCCTAATAGCCAAACTACCCTTTGATAAAAAAGGCTAAAAAAACATACCTTAGAGGAGCTAGACTCCGCTGCAATGGATGACGCGCCACCTGAAGGCTGGGGTTGGAGCGCCTTGAATCCTTCGGAGCTCCCTTTCCCCACCGCCAACCCCGACTCGTACAGAAAATCCAACCGCTCCTGCCGCCTAAAAGTACGAAATTGGATCTTAAAAAAGGTAGTGGTAAGATTAATAAATCGCCAAAGCAACACATTTTATCGGAAAACAATCGAACCCTAATAAGGTAAAAAAAAAAAAACATAGTGAAAATCATACGGGACAAGGCCAGCAGCCTCTTGAAGCTGCCTGAACTCGGATCGTTCGCGCTCCTCGTGGATCTGCTTGCGGAGCTCCTCGAGTTTCTTCTGCTCGGCGTCGTGCTTCTGCTCCGCCTTCCACACGTTCTCGATATTCCGAAGGCTCCCGGTATGCCATCCTTTCTTGTTCAGAAACTTCAAAGCCATCGCCTGAAAACCACTTTTCCTCCCTTTTTCTTTCTGGTTCCCCTAAATCGCTCTTGTTCCTTCCCTCTGAGCTTTTCGGGTCTGCTCGGTAGCAGGGTTTAACCTGAATCCTGCTAAAACATAAAAAAAAGACGTCTTTAAATCCTACAGCCATAAATCCCGTGGAAGAAGGATTTATGGGATTTAGAGAAGCTGAAGCGACCGAAGATGGGANCTCGATATTCCGAAGGCTCCCGGTATGCCATCCTTTCTTGTTCAGAAACTTCAAAGCCATCGCCTGAAAACCCCTTTTCCTCCCTTTTTCTTTCTGGTTCCCCTAAATCGCCCTCGTTCCTTCCCTCTGAGCTTTTCGGGTCTTCTTGGTAGCAGGGTTTAACCTGAATCCTGCTAAAACATAAAAAATGACGTCTTTAAATCCTACAGCCATGAATCCCGTGGAAGAAGGATTTATGGGATTTAGAGAAGCTGAAGCGACCGAAGATGGGTAGCAAGAAGGGGGAGAAAGACGAGGTTTACCTTCCTCACTGGTTTCGGGTAGGAGCGGAGCCGAAGGAGGAGTAAGATGGGAGTTTCAGAGATCTTCGTACGCCGCGATCCAGTCGTTGCCTTGCCGGCTTGATCTTATCGCGGTCGCGAAGGCGAGGACTTGCTTGATTTGTGATTTTATATTTAGTTTATTTAAATTAATTGTCATTAGTTTAATTTAATTAATAATTGATNGGAGTTTCAGAGATCTTCGTACGCCGCGATCCAGTCGTTGCCTTGCCGGCTTGATCTTATCGCGGTCGCGAAAGCGAGGACCTGCTTGATTTGTGATTTTATATTTAGTTTATTTAAATTAATTATCATTAGTTTAATTTAATTAATAATTAANGGTAGCAAGAAGGGGGAGAAAGACGAGGTTTACCTTCCTCACTGGTTTCGGGTAGGAGCGGAGCCGAAGGAGTAAGATGGGAGTTTCAGAGATCTTCGTACGCCGCGATCCAGTCGTTGCCTTGCCGGCTTGATCTTATCGCGGTCGCGAAGGCGAGGACTTCGAGCAGGAGAGGTGGTATGCTTGATTTGTGATTTTATATTTAGTTTATTTAAATTAATTTTCATTAGTTTAATTTAATTAATAATTAGNTATATATATATATATATATATATATATTATGTTATTTCAAATGACAGATAACACTTCTCTATTTATGGACCAAGTCAAATTTGACGGACATAGTTCAGTTTAATAGGATGAAATTTACCTAAAATCCAATGCCTCTAAAAATGTCAGGAAAAAAGTGCATTTAACAACAAACTATAAATTGGCCAACAATTTTCTTAAGCCATGACGTTTTCAGTATCCCCCTTTCAAGCTTGATACGGCACAAACAAATTTTTATGGACCATCTCGAATCTCGAGGCAACATTTTGAATAAGAAACATTTAAATTTCAATTAAAAGTCATCCAGAGCTTATTTTAGTAAGCTTATAGTCAAAGCGATCGGCTTGATGAAACAAACTCAATGATATAAAAACTAGTCCAATCTGAGTCAGATCAAACCCGGATCAAATCATTAGACCATTTAGGAATGATTTTTATAGACATTTGGAAGGTCAAACGGATGTCGAATCTAGCAAATTTATATTCAAATCGAGCATCTCAACAAGACAAATCCAATGAACCCAAGATTGCTCAATTACGACATGGTTAAAGCACTCAAATGTCCATTAAACATCATCTGATTGAGAGAAGTTTTACGGATCATTCAATCAAAATGGTTCATATTTCTGCATTAATTGCACCCAAAATACTATAAATAGAGTCTCACCTAATTATCAACCTATTGTGGATTTTATAACTGGGTCAGACCCCGTGGTTTTTTCCCTTTACGGGTTTTTCACGTAATAACTTCTGGTGTCATCACAGGTTGTTTCTTATTTCTCAGAGTAAATGTTAAATCCTCGTGCAACACTAAGACGATAATCCATTACTCTACTTGTAAATTTTCTAGCACACATCAAAGCTCAAGAACAATGACCGCCTCTGTACTAAAGCAATATATGCTACAAACATTCTGCTGAAGATCAATGCCCGCAAATTTCAGCTTAAATGATTCATTTGCATACTGAAAATAAAAAAGTAAACATTCTGGAAAATGGTTTAGCCGGACAAGCAGATATGATTATGACAAATAACAGTTAATTCGATTACATTGCTCAAGGTTGTAGCTATCACTTCACATTTGAAGAACCTAGATGAAATAAACAAAANCATTTTAGCAAGGTACGAAAATTTAGCAAATACACGGATAAGAAAATATAGCAAAAAGAGACTAAAATTTTTACGTTAGAAAATCCTGAAAAGAAAAAAATCATGAAGTCTAGCACTGTCAAAATAATCCACTATTATTTGAAAGTACAAAGGTACACCATCCTCTCACGACATGGAGAACAAGGTTACAATCTTACACTAAAAACTACACTTATTTTTATATAACTAAAAAAAAAATACAAGTATCAAGAACTTCAATGGCAATCATAATCTAGTTATAATAGTTACAAGCAATGATCACTGAGGGTTGATGGTTGACAGCGGTGGTGGTAATGGCAAGAGGTGCTCGACAGTTTTCAATGGCTACGGAGGTTGGTAATCAACGATGACTAGTGGCTACGGAGTTCGATGGTTACTCATCGGGTCTTCTCTTCAGAACGGACTCTAGAATTTCACTTCTCATTCTCTATCTCTCTGTTCCAAGTGAAAAGAGTGAGCCAATTTATAGCATTTTGGGGAGAGGATTTTGGTGCATAACTCTCTTGTCCACTTGATCAGAAGGTCCATATTTACATCCCTTGATCATAGGTTGCCTTTTAAGAAGTTGGATATCTTAATGACCTCAAAATTGAGTGTTCATACACTTGTTGGATTCCTCTCGTCGAGACACTCAATTCAACTAAAAATATGTCAAGTTTGGAGTTCATTTGATCATTCAATGGATGATCCAAAGCTTCCAAATGTGCTTCAACGACTTGATGTAAGCTTGACTGGACCCAAATTGAACCATTTTTAAATCATTGGGTTTGTTTGGCCAAGACGCTCTATTTGGCTATAAACTTATTAAAATAAATTAGGGCTCGGATGATCTTGACTTTAATTTTAGAATGTTTATGCATAAAAAATGCATCGAGATTCATATTAAATGATAAAATTTTCTTGATTACACATCAACGTACATACCACCTTACGTACGCATGAAAAGGTGCATTTCACATACTGAACCTTAAAATGGTGATATTTTTTGTGATATGAAAGATTTGGGTGGTATAAATGAAAAAAAAAAACAAAATTTAGGTGTTAGATAAGTAAATACATAGGAATTGGGTGCTATGTATGTAAATGCCCCCACAAAAAAATGAAGCGACATCTCAGATTCACAGTTAGCTATTGCTCAAAAATGTAGTCAAGTAATAAATACATCTATATTTAATAGAGTATAACAATGAATTTCCCATAAAGAGGACCAAGCAATGTAATGAAACAGACATCCTTTTATGTATCCTTGAGTAATTCACACAAAAAAAAGAAAAAGAAAAAAAACAGTAACAAAAAAAGATGGAAATTTTACCATGGAAAATGAAACTTTCACCATGAACTCAGCTGCTAGAGATACTGCAAAAACTAGCATAAATGAAGGCCGTTGAGGAATGGGATTCAATTTCAGGACCTTCACAATAACTTCTACATCTTTACCATCCAAACTAGCTGTACGGTGCAGGCACAGCAAACTAAACAATTTGAATATTTTTCTTTCCAACTACAGTAAAAAAAAGAAAAGTACGCTCCATAGTTTACAGAGCATCTAACCCAAATGCTTGTTTCATCTTTGTATATCTTATGCCTCAGAACTGCTCTCCGTGTCATAATGCTTAGAATTCCTTTTTCTGTTGATCTTTGTCCTTGAAATATCAACTTTTCCTCTCGAAAACAACATTGAAATAACAGCCAGGAAACCGATCACTGAAAGAGCCCAAATGCCAATCATCCAGATCTTCAAAGATCGATCCAGAAATTTTGATCCATGAAGCAACGATATATTAGAAGCAGCTTTTGAAACAGGGAGTTTACTCATTCCATATACTATATCCTTTTGATCAACTTTCCCATCCAACAATGCCGGCTGTGAATTCGTGATACTATATAGAGGACATTTCCTCCTTTCGTGATGGAATTGAAGAGCACGGTTCAGTGCTTGTCCACATTCAATGCTAAGAAGATCCCTTTGCAAGGCTTTTTCATCCGAGGTGGTAAGGTTAGAAGGATGAGGTGGTTCAGGGAACTTGGCCCAGCAGGTGTTAACCATATCAGTAATTCTCCAGTCAGCTTTGTCAAAACTCCAGTTACCAACAGTGAATCTGAGCCCATAATGAAACACTTTATAGTTGACACCACGTTCGGGAACATATCCTGGATATATTAGTATGTCTCTTCTTACAATATGCTTCAGATTTAGCTGTGTGGAAGTTAAGCAGAATAAAAAGAGTCATCAATTCATGCCGGGTTTGGAAATTTTCTCTACCCATAAAAAAAAAGTTAATTTGCAGTGTTGACTGAGAAAAAAAGGGTATAACTTGAATGTGCATGATATTATAAATCATAAAAGATGACGGGGAAATATAAGCTGTAAAGAAGGTTGCATCATTAAAGAAATTTTTGTCACAAACATATTGAAATCATACTCGGTCAAANAAACATAAACATTGGTTGAAATCATACTCGGTCAAGCAGGCAGAGTTCAATAGAAATGACAACTTAGTACCAGATGCAGTTCTTTAGTAATCAGCCAGAATTAGGATTATGATACGATAAGCGTTTAATAAAGTTTTACCATAAGCCTCATTATCTATTTGTAGCTCCAGCATATGGCCTCTGTTTTTAGCAGAAGTGATATTGAAACCAACAAACATTTCAGATAGAAATTGTAGCATCTTTATTCATCAAGGTTTGCAAGGAAAATTCAGGATTAAAATTTGATTTCTCATGTTAGAGATGAATTTGGCATGCAAAGATATAAAAGCATATAAATGTACAGATTAAAAAATTATGCAAATTCATACATGTATACTACAGTGATTGTGTATGATTGCATGGATGCGGAGAAGGCATGGATATGGCACACATGCATCTTTCATAGTAGTTTAACTCAACAAAACAAATCTAGCCCCGAAAAATTGATTAAAGGTGCGTATGTAATGGGTGGATTAATATTAATAGTAATAATTTTTTTGAGTAATTATTATTTATAGGTAGGTAATATGCATTAGGAACTAATAGATAGTTTACAAATTTTTAGTAGTTTCATTAGAATCAAGCAATGAATGATGTAATGAGATAAGCCTGCCTAATTCCCAAATTTGATTTATTTCTCTTCCCCACCCATTTTTGGAGTCGTCAACAAAATAGTCATTTGATTGTCTCTCACACAAAATGGGTGTGTATCAATGGTGCTCTCATTAAGCCCAGGTGTCCCACCCCTGTCAACAATCTCTTAACTCTAAAATCACCTAGAATTGCTACAATTTGTCCCTGGTTTCCCCACTTCAAATTTGCCAAAATTTGATTCCCGATATCCCAATCTCCACAATCATCATGTTGAAATAAAGAGAAAAGAACAAACATATCCAAATTTTCACCTCTACATCCCATCGCCCGATTGCCACCACCAATTATAACCAGTTGAAATCACCAATCAACCTTTGCACCTCTAGCATCCATTGTCATTCCCCAAATTCAGACACCATCCCTCCAACATTCCAAACCTCTACTTCTTGTAGCTTGCACCCATATCCAATCCTCTTAAATGCAAGATCCAAGCTCGCCACCTAATACATTAATGAGATCTCATCCTATGTTGTTCCCTATCCCTCCATCTTGGTCTTAGTAGCATGAACATTTCAATAACAACATCATCAACTCCCCATCCCCTAATCATAAGCCTAGATCTCATGTGGCTAGCCACATCTGTGCCTAGATCTAGCCATCTTCACACAATTTTAGTCTAAGTCCATGACATCTCAAGCCACATCCATACTCTCACGAAAACCTCCCACACCAGGCTTACTTTCACAGCCATTGATGTCGCGCAACCTTAAAGATAAAGTCTATTTAAAGAAGTGGATAATTTTATGATAAATTTTATAATGGATAAATCAAAATTAATTTTTGTTTATGAGTAATTATTAGGTATTGGGAGCTAATATACAGTTTATGAATATATAAGAGCCTTGTATTTCTATAAATAGAATCCATAAGGAGGTATTAGGGCAATGAAAGATGAAATGAGAAAAGCTTACCCAAGCATGAGTTATCATCTTTTTTTTTGGCGCTCATCCCAAACAATTTTTGACGCTCAGTTAATTAGAATCAGCATTTATCCCTCGCCAATAATTGACTATTATCAAAAGACAAACCAAAACTAATTAAGCACAATATGTAAGGATTTCAAAAATGCAAGGAAAGTGGCATTACTAGGAGGTCTTTACAAGATAAAATGAACAATTGTCACTTTCAACATTAGTAATTGAAGCAATTTTGAATTTTTTTTTTTTCATCCAAAGGCTTTATCATGAGGTTTTACACCTTAGACCATACCACAGTATTTTTCAGTCATCCAATCATCAAGGGATTACAAGCAACCAGTTGCTAAGACTAATAAATGTGAAGTACTAAAAAATCATCAATCATCGAGATTTACTCACACAGCACAAAATTTTTACATCTTTAAACTTTACGTATCTAACACCAAAATCCTTATATTCACTTATAAAACATCCTAATGTTTAAATCATATAAAAATATACGTATAAAAAATGTGGTTTACTTTAGATAGGTTAATAATAGTGGGATATTTTATGTGATTTAGGAATTGTGGTGCTATGTCGGGCAAGTCTATTTTGGAAGCTATACATTTATTTAGAAGATTGATGGAGAAGTAGAAAGAGTGTAAGGAAGATCTACATATAATTTTTAGTGATTTAAAAAAAGCTCACGATAAGATTCCAAAAAATGTTCTTTGAAGAATTCTAGAAAAAAAAAAGTTGTTGATATGACATATATTCAAGTCATTAAAGATATCTACGTTAGAGCTGTTACTTGTGTTTGAACAGAAAAAGGATTGACCAAGTATTTTATTATTTTTGTTGCTTTAAGCCCACATCTTTTTGCTTTAGTTATGGATGGTCTTACTAGGCATTTACTGGAGAATGTACCATGTTGTATGTTTTTCGTTGATGATAAGGATATGAGGAAATTTGCGCATTTGTCTTATATTAAATACCATGTTTTATTAATCCTTTTATCGTGATTTTATGCTTTTTGAAAATTTTTGTTGTATTTTAGAGGTTATCGGTGTTGAGCACACAAAACGAAGTCAAAATGCGCGATATAGTGCTAAATAGCATAGTCACACCAGATTTGAGCATGGCCACACCAAATATGCCAAATATGGGTGTGACCACGCTAGAATTAGAGTGACCACACTGCCAGACGACCAGATCTTGTTTTGGCAAGTATGTTCATAATGATTTTGGCCAAAACTTTATAAGGGAAGTTAGGGCAACTTCTTAAAAAGATGGGACATCTGGAGGCGGATTTTGGAGGTTCTTTAAAGGGGATTTGAGGGTTTTCATGTAAACCCTAGAGTTCTTTTTTTCTTCCTTAAAGAAGAGAACTTCTACGATAGCCTGTTTTTCGCTTTATCTTTTCATGTGGTTTGTTGAGGTTCTGAAAAGTTGTGAGAGAAGAGGTTAAGTGCATTTATATGAGATGAGATTGTCATGTAATACGAAGTGATCATGGTGTATTGCAAGAATCGAATGGATCGGTGAGAATTTTTTGTATCACTTGAGTCGTACATCGTTTTATTCTCACAATAACAAGTATTGGTGCTTTCTTATTTCATGAATTATAAGCAACTTCGCTTTCATACTCGTGTGATGTGAGGTTAGTGATTTTCATTATATGGATTTTCTGTTTCCCTCGACGTCTTTTTTATGCATAAATTTTTGNTCTTCACACAATTTTAGTCTAAGTCCATGACATCTCAAGCCACATCCATACTCTCACGAAAACCTCCCACACGCCATTGACGTCGCACAACCTTAAAGATAAAGTCTATTTAAAGAAGTGGGTAATTTTATGATAAATTTTATAATGGATAAATCAAAATTAATTTTTTTGTTTACGAGTAATTATTAGGTATTGGGAGCTAATATACAGTTTATGAATATTTAAGAGCCTTGTATTTCTATAAATAGAATCCATAAGGAGGTATAAGGGCAATGAAAGATGAAATGAGAAAAGCCTACCCAAGCATGAGTTATCATCTTTTTTTTGGCCCTCATCCCAATCAATTTTTGACGCTCAGTTAATTAGAATCAGCATTTATCCCTCGCCCAATAATTGACTATTTTCAAAAGACAAACCAAAACTAATTAAGCACAATATGTAAGGATTTCAAAAATGCAAGGAAAGTGGCATTACTAAGAGGTCTTTACAAGATAAAATTAACAATTGTCACTTTCAACATTAGTAATTGAAGCAATTTTGAATTTTTTTTTTTCATCCAAAGGCTAAATCATGAGGTTTTACACCTAGACCATACCACAGTATTTTTCAGTCATCCAATCATCAAGGGATTACAAGCAACCAGTTGCTTAGACTAATAAATGTGAAGTAAAAAATCATCAATCATCGAGATTTACTCACACAGCACAAAATTTTTACGTCTTTAAACTTTACGTATCTAACACCCAAATCCTTACATTCACTTATAAAACATTCTAATGTTTAAATCATATAAAAATATAAGTATAAAAAATGGGGTTTACTTTAGATAGGTTAATAATAGTGGGATATTTTATGTGATTTAGGAATTGTGGTGCTATGTCGGGCAAGTCTATTTTGGAAGCTATACATTTATTTAGAAGATTGATGGAGAAGTAGAAAGAGTGTAAGGAAGATCTACATATAATTTTTAGTGATTTAAAAAAAGCTCACGATAAGATTCCAAAAAATGTTCTTTGGAGAATTCTAGATAAAAAAAAAGTTGTTGATATGACATATATTCAAGTCATTAAAGATATCTACGTTAGAGTTGTTACTTGTGTTTAAACAGAAAAAGAATTGACCAAGAATTTTATTATTTTTGTCGCTTTGAGCTCACATCTTTTTGCTTTAGTTATGGATGGTCTTACTAGGCATTTATTGGAGAATGTACCTTGTTGTATGTTCTTCGTTGATGATAAGGATATGAGGAATTTTGTGTATTTGTCTTATATTAAATACCATATTTTATTCAACATTTTATCATGATTTTATACTTTTTGAAAATTTTTTGTTGTATTTTAGAGGTTATCGGTGTTGAGCACACAAAACGAAGTCAAAATGCGCGATATAGTGCTGAACAGAATAGTCACGCCAGATTTGAGCGTGGTCACGCCAGCGTGACCACACCGCCAGACAACCAGATCTTGTTTTGGCAAGTATGTTCATAATGATTTTGGCCAAAACTTTAGAAGGGAAGTTAGGGCAACTTCTTAAAAAGATGGGACATCTGGAGACGGATTTTGGAGGTTCTTTAAAGGGGATTTGAGGATTTTAATGTAAACCCTAGAGTTCTTTTTTTCTTCCTTAAAGAAGAGAACTTCTACGATAGCTTGTTTTTCGCTTTCTCTTTCCATGTGGTTTGTTGAGGTTCTGAAAAGTTGTGAGAGGAGAGGTTAAGTGCATTTATATGAGATGAGATTGTCATGTAATACGAAGTGATCATGGTGTATTGCAAGAATCGATTGGATCGGTGAGAATTTTTTGTATCTCTTGAGCGTTTTATTCTCACAATAACAAGTATTGGTGCTTTCTTATTTCATGAATTATAAGCAACTTCGCTTTCATACTCAAGTGATGTGAGATTAGTGATTTTCATTATATGAATTTTATGTTTCCCTCCACGTCTTTTTTATGCATAAATTTTTCATGTTGATGCGTTAAGCTTCCGATCCTAATTTATTTTTTATCGAACGGGATAAGAATGTTAAAATCTCTCTTAAACAAATAGGTTAACCACAAAAACCTAGTAGAATAGGCATATTCTAGTTAGGATTTTGCAACATAGATAGGGGATCGAAAGAATCCAAAGAAAAATCATAGGGTTACGCGAAACTTAATTTTATGGATTTCTTATTCTTCTCCTGATCTAAGCACGGGCTTAAGAAGAAAACATGTATCCCGAATTGTCTAACTATAGCATGAGTTTCATAGAAAATCTTAAAAAATAACATGATCTGCATCACAAGAGTGAATTTTACATATCTCAAAAACTCAACAATTATTTCTGTTATTTCAATTTATTACATTTTTAGGACAATTTGATTCATTTCTTGAATTCGANAATCTTAAAAAATAACATGATCTGCATCACAGGAGTATGAATTTTACATATCTGAAAAACTCAACACTTCTTCTTGTTATTTCAATTTATTGCATTTTTAGGACAGTTTGATTCATTTCTTGAATTCAGCCACTTCAAACTAGATTTAGTGGTTCAGTAAACTAGAATTTCACCTGTTAGAAATATTTTAGCACTATCCTCATGGATTTCTTATTCTTCTCCTAACCTAGACACGGGCTAAAGAAGAAAACGTGTATCCCGAATTGTCTAACTATAGCATGGGTTTCATAGAAAATCTTAAAAAATAACATGATCTCCATCACAGGAGTATGAATTTTACATATCTGAAAAGCTCAACTCTTCTTTCTGTTATTTCAATTTATTGCATTTTTAGGACAATTTGATTCATCTCTTGAATTCGACCACTTCAAATTAGATTTAGTAGTTCAGTAAACTAGAATTTCACCTGTTAAAAATATCCTCATTGATAGATACGCGAACTCTTAGAACGCATATTAGTTGACACGTATACTTGCTTGATTGACCAACTTGATTCATGGTAAGTTTTCGGCCACCAAGATTTTGGTGTCGTTGTTGGTAATAGTTGTCAAAATTTTCTAACCTTAGGAAAATCTTNTTCTTTCTGTTATTTCAATTTATTGCATTTTTAGGACAGTTTGATTCATCTCTTGAATTCGACCACTTCAAACTAGATTTAGTAGTTCAGTAAACTAGAATTTCACCTGTTAGAAATATTTTAGCACTATCCTCATGGATAGATACACAAACTCTTAGAACGCATATTAGTTGACACGTATACTTGCGGGATTGACCAACTTGATTCATGATAAGTTTTCGACCACCAAGATTTTGGTGTCGTTGTTGGTAATAGTTGTTAAATTTTTCTAACCTTAGGAGAATCTTAGTTAAAATGCTATTTTTTTTTAATTTTTATCTTTATTTTATTTTTGTTTTATATTGACCTTGTACTCACTTATTTTTCGAAAAAAAAACATTTCAATACTTTGGAACGACAAAACCTCAGGAAAATCAATTTATACTTTTTCAGGAGTATGACAACTGATTGATAGCGAGCTTTCACATGAATTATGAACACCTAATTGCATCCCTCAAGAAAACCAGTTTATACCTTTTCAAAAGTATATCAACCCGTTAACGGCTAGCAATCACATGAGTTTTGAACACCCTGTCATAAAAGCTAGGTTTGATGGCCCATATTCCAATATCTACAACCCCAGTTGATCAACTCAGCAAACCTTCAAATGGAATAGCACTAACCAAGGTGTAGAAAAACAATAGTCGTGAATCCCCCAAAAAAAATCATGTAGGATATTTGAAGAATCAGGATAGTGACGAACCTAACGAAAGTGGGAATTTAGATGAATTGACAATAAATCTACTTAATCAATTACAAAGTCAAACTATCATATTAAGAAATTTAGAAAATCAAATGGGGAAATTAGTTTGCCTAGAATCTCAAAAGGATGTCAGGGGTAGTTCATAGCCAAGTTTTCGAATATGAGGATTTAGACCCCAAAGAACAAGCTGAGTTCAACAATGTTTGTTAGAAAATGACTGAGGAAGAGTTTGCTCTTCCTTTCAAGGCAACCCCTAGCATTGCAAGGAGACAATTAACCTATAAGACCACCCATAATAGTGCCCCAAGGGAAGGAGTGAGAAAATAGCACTAAACAAGAGAGTAACTAAATAGTTAGATCTCGAATCTCAAAATCTAAGCAGGACCTAACCCAAAATTTAGAAAACCAGGAGTTACATGTTAGAGATCCATTTCTTGCAACTAATATGGAAAATATGGATCTGTAATTAGAAAAATTAATTGAGAGAATTATGGATTTAGAAAATACTCTTAAAAATGATAATTTGAATAACACCACTACATACCCTTTAGAGGACTGCTATTGAACTAAGAGGAAAAAGTTGTAAGAAAAATTGAATTTAATGAGTTAAAAAAAACTCCAGGACCAACTAAAGATTTGGCGATTAATCGGTAATTACTAAATTGGAATTTTGATCTTGGATGAAGCCTTTTTCATCAGGCTATGGACGTTAAACCAATTGCTAACTTGGGAGGTAGCTGAAGCATTATCTGAGGTTTCGAGCATCTTTTTGCTTTCTGTATTTGTTTTGAAAATTTACTTTAAATTTTCATTTGGAATTATTTTGAATATTTTTTTGTGTTACTTATGCAAATCATATGAGGTTTTACGAATTCTTATCCAAATGATTTGTTTGCATAAATTGATCTTCATGTTATGATATCTAATCATGTTTAATTGTCTGGTATCAATTTCTGTTGTTACACGCTATGCTCCTGTCTGTCCTACAATTTTTCTAATGACATGCTTATCATAGAAAAAAAGTTTGGGGGAATGAGTTATGCATGGTATTTGCCTTAAATTAATTCTCATGATTGAGATGATGATTACACCTTAATGTGGGGTCTCTTGTACGAAATTCTGATAAGTAAATGAAATTATATAATTACTTCAATTGAAATATAAATTCTCATTGAAAAAAGGGATTGAAATTAATGATCTAATAACTAAGCCTACATTTTAACAACTTTCATATGAATCTTAAGTTGTCTCAAAATAATTAAAAAGGTATAATTAAAATATTAGTAGTCGACCAGAGATTTTAAACCTTTTTAAGTTTCAATCCAACAAATGTAATTAAGCCTTGACCTTTTGAATGAAATATAATATTTTGGAGTAATATTAGAAGAATTGAGAATTATCGTTTAGGGATAATTGAGTATTCAAAATTCTTAAAAGAAATTTGCTCTACCAGCTATAGAAACTCTCGGTGGAATGAAAAATAAAAAGTAAAGAATTGTTAATGGCTTGATTTTAAAATTAAAAAAAATTCAAAACAAATAGCCAATCATCTTGAAAAGAAGCTTTAGGTGAGCATAAAAAAAAATGATGTTTTGATTATCCCATAAGTAATAAGACTTAAGAACTTCTTAATGAAATTCTTAAAATATTATATTTAGGAAAAATATTAAGGAGGGTTAAGTTGGTTAATTGAATCTTAATCGGTTAAAACTATCTTTGGGAAATAAAAATATTTCAATTACACTAGATTAAACATTTTGAGATTTTCTTAAGGTTAGGAAGAAGGAAATTGAAGGAAGGACTAGTTTATTAGAAATTAATAAAAATCATATCCTGAATTGAGATGTACATATCTCTTATAAAACTTATATAATCCGGTTAAATAATCAGAAAGCCACGTGTGAACTCCAAATCTTTTTAATCCTTGATGAGAAATGAGAATATTTGAAGGTAAGTAATAAATAAGTTTACGGGAATTGACATGAGGTAAATATGTGTATTTTTCTTGCATTAAATACCATGTTTTATTCATCATTTATCATGATGTTATGCTGATGGAAGGTTTTTTATGGTATGTTGTAGGTCATAGGTGTTGAGCATGCAAAACAAAGTCAAAGTGCACGATATGGTGTTGAATGACGTAGTCACGCCTGATCTGGGTATGAACATGCAAGTTCTGAGTGTGGCCACACCAGAACCAGCGTGACCACGCAACCAGATGACCAGATCTCGTTTTGGCAAGTATTTTCATGTTGATTTTGGCCAAGGCTTTAAAAGGAAAGCTAGGGCAACTTCTTAAAGAGATGGTGATCATATGAAGGCGGATTTTGAAGGCTCCCTAAAGGAGATTTGAGGGTTTGAGAATAAAACCTAAAGTTCTCTTCTTCTTCCTTGAAAGAGAGAACTTCTAGGTAATTTTCTTTATTTTTCTCTTTTCATGTGATTTGTTGAAGTTTTGATGAGTTGCGAGAGGAGTGGTTGAGTGCATTTGTATGAGATGAGATTGTAGAGTAACTTATATTAAACGGAGAGAATCATGATGTATTGCAATAACCGATTAGCTTGGTGAGAGTTTTCTATACCAGTTGCACCATACTTCTTTTTATTCTCGCAAGAACAAGTATTGGTGCTTTGTTTTTTGATGAAGTGCAAATAACCTCACTTTCATACTCATTTAATGTAATATTTGTGGTTTTCAATCAATGAATTTTCTGTTTCCATCGACGCTTTTTTTATGCATAAATTTTTGGTGTTAATGTGTTAACCTTCCGAAACATAATTTATTTTTTTATCGGACGTGATAAGAATGTTTAAAATCTCTCGTGAATTATTACTTCTGGCCATTGTGTAGTGGAATGAGTAGGTTAACCACAAAAATTTGATAGAATAAGCATATTCTAGTTAGGATTTTACAACCAAGATAAAGAATCGGAAGAATCCATAGAAAAGTCATAGGGTTAAGTGAAAATTAACTTTATGAGTTTCTAATTCTTCTTCTAACCTAAGCATATGCTTAAGGAAAAAAATGGTATCATTGGTTGTCAACAAAAGCTTGGGTTCCATAGAAAAACTTCAAGAAACTATCTGATCTGTGTCACAGAAGTATAAATCTTATATATCTGAAAAATTCAACACTTCTTTCTCTCATTTATGTTTATTGCATTTTTTAGGACAGTTAGATTCGTCTCATAACTTGAACCACTTCAAACATAATTTTGTGGTTCGGTAAACTAGAACTTCACCTGTTAGAAATATTTTGGCACTATCTCTATGGGATCGATACGTGGACTCTTAAATTGCATATTCCTTGACAGGTATACTTACGTAATTGACCGACTTACTTTGCGATAAGTTTTCGGCCATCAGATAGTCTTCCTGTGGATAAGACTAGAGAAAGAGTTCAGGAAAAACTTAATTTATGAAGGTCTACATTGGAGTCAAAAGACCATTGTTTGAGCAGATCTATGCTGCATGAAATGTAATTTTAGTAGTAGTAGATCTAGTGGCAGAGTTGTAACTTTGGGTGATCAAATCATTAGAAGATGGTGCAACTGGTACAGAATTCAAGTTCGTAGAATGAAGTGGAGGAATGCATCAGGCTTATTGTGTGATGGTAAAGTACCACTAGGACTGAAAGGAAAATTTTATAAGATTGTGGTGAGATCTGCAATGCTTTATGGTGCGGAATGTTGGCCTTTAAAAGAGAAGCATAAAACTAAGTTAAGTGTTATTGAGATGAGAATGCTTGTGTGGATAAATGGCTTCACACTTAAGAGACAAAATGTGAAATGATTGTATTCGTGAAAGGGTTGGTGTAGCCCCAATGGCAAACAATATTAAAGAGTCATCTTAGATGGTTTGGTCACATGAAATGCGACCATCTGATGATCTGATTAAGAGAGTAGATGTTTTAGATTCAACTTATCCTAAGAAACGAGAGGTAGACATAAAAGACTTCGACATATTTGATAAAAAAAATGATCTTAATTTATTAGAATTAAATGAAAATATGACACTCAATTGGACACAGTGGAGAAAAAGGATTCATGTAGCCGACCACACTTAGTTGGGTAAAGGGCCGTTGTTGTTGTTNGACATGCTTATCATAGAAAATAAGTTTGGGGGAAAGAGTTATGCATGTGTATTTGCCTTAAATTAATTCTCAAAAGATGATGATTACACCTTAATGTGGGGTCTCGTGTACGAAATCCTGATAAGTTAATGAAATTATATAATTACTTCAATTGAAATATAAATTCTCATTAAAGAAAGGGATTGAAATTAATGATCTGATAACTAAGCCTACATTTTAACAACTTTCATATGAATCTTAAGTTGTCTCAAAATAATTAAAAAAGTACAATTAAAATATTAGTAGTCGACCAGAGATATTTTAAACCTTTTTAAGTTTCAATCCAACAAATATAATTGAGCCTTGACCTTTTGAATGAAATATAATATTTTGGAGTAATATTAGAAGAATTGAGAATTATTGTTTAGGGATAATTAAGTATTCAAAATTCTTAAAAGAATTTTGCTCTACCAGCTATAGAAACTCTCGGTGGAATTAAAAAATAAAAAGTAAAGAATTGTTAATGGCTTGGTTTTAAAATTAAAAAAAAATCAAAACAAATAGCCAATCATCTTGAAAATAAGCTTTAGGTGAGCATAAAAATAAAATAAAAAAAAAATTGATGTTTTGATTATCCCATAAGTAATAAGACTTAAGAACTTCTTAATGAAAATCTTAAAATATTATATTTAGGAAAAATGTTAATGAGGGTTAAGTTGGTTAATTGAATCTTAATCGGTTAAAACTATCTTTGGGAAATAAAAATATTTCAATTACACTAGATTAAACATTTTGAGATTTTCTTAAGGTTAGGAAGAAGGAAATTGAAGGAAGGACTAGTTTATTAGAAATTAATAAAAATCATATCTTGAATTGAGATTTACATATCTCGTATAAAACTTATATAATCTGGTTAAATAATCAGAAAGCCACGTGTGAACTCCAAATCTTTTTAATCCTTGATGAGAAATGAGAATATTTGAAGGTAACTAATAATTAAGTTTACGGGAATTGACATGAGATAAATATGTGTATTTTTCTTGCATTAAATACCATGTTTTATTCATCATTTATCATGATGTTATGCTGATGGAAGGTTATTTATGGTATGTTGTAGGTCATAGGTGTTGAGCATGCAAAACAAAGTCAAAATGCCCGATATGGTGTTGAATGACGTAGTCACGCCTGATCTGGGTATGACCATACAAGTTCTAAGTGTGACCACACCAGAACCAGCGTGACCACGCAACCAGATGACCAGATCTCGTTTTGACAAGTATTTTCATGTTGATTTTGGCCAAGGCTTTAAAAGGAAAGCTAGGGCAACTTCTTAAAGAGATGGTGATCATATGGAGGCGGATTTTGAAGGCTCCCTAAAGGAGATTTGAGGGTAGAATAAACCCTAAAGTTCTCTTCTTCTTCATTGAAAGAGAGAACTTCTAGGTAAATTTTCTTTATTTTTCTCTTTTCATGTGGTTTGTTGAAGTTTTGATGAGTTACGAGAGGAGTGGTTGAGTGCATTTGTATGAGATGAGATCGTCGAGTAACTTATATTAAACGGAGAGAATCATGATGTATTACAATAACCGATTAGCTTGGTGAGAGTTTTCTGTACCAGTTGCACCATACTTCTTTTTATTCTCGCAAGAACAAGTATTGGTGCTTTGTTTTTTGATGAATTGCAAATAACCTCACTTTCATACTCATTTGATGTAATATTTGTGGTTTTCATTCTATGAATTTTTTGTTTCCATCGACGCTTTTTTTATGCATAAATTTTTTGTGTTGATGTGTTAACCTTCCGAAACATAATTTATTTTTGTAACGGACGTGATAAGAATGTTTAAAATCTCTCGTGAATTATGACTTTTGGCCATTGTGAAGTGGAATGAGTAGACTAACCACAAAAATCTGTTAGAATAAGCATATTCTAGTTAGGATTTTACAACCAAGATAAAGAATCGGAAGAATCCAGAGAAAAGTCATAGGGTTAAGTGAAAATTAACTTTATGGGTTTCTAATTCTTCTTCTAACCTATGCATAGGCTTAAGGAAAAAAATTGTATCATTGGTTGTCAACAAAAGCTTGGGTTCCATAGAAAAACTTCAAGAAACTATCTGATCTGTGTCACGAAAGTATGAATCTTACATATCTGAAAAATTCAACACTTCTTTCTCTCATTTATGTTTATTGCATTTTTTAGGACTGTTAGATTCGTCTCATAACTTGAACCACTTCAAACATAATTTTGTGGTTCGGTAAACTAGAACTTCACCTGTTAGAAATATTTTGGCACTATCCCTATGGGATCGATACGTGGACTCTTAAATTGCATATTACTTGACAGGTATACTTACGTAATTGACCGACTTACTTTGCGATAAGTTTTCGGCCATCAGATAGTCTTCCTGTGAATAAGACTAGAGAAA